>RJWT010037693.1:0-13005 GCA_004365215.1 Cuniculus paca
AAATAAAGCTTTCATTTGTTGTTTTCTCAGGTATTTGATCACAGCTATGAAAATCTAACATAGGTGAGTCTTGATTTTGAAATTTAAAGAAATGAACAAACAGTGAGGTAGATGGGAAGGGGGAATACTCACTTAGCAGAGTGTAAGCAAAAGTAGTAGGGACCAGGAAATGTGCTGTAGAGGGAAACCAAGAGATAAAGATACTGACCTACTGAGAGAGATGAGGTGGTAGCAGGCTCTCCCAAGAGGTAAACTAAGAAATCAGGAAAACTGTGGAACTGTAGTCCAGAGTCTATAAGACCCTGAGTAAGCCAGAGTCCTGCAATTTAAATGAACTGGCATACTCATTATCTTGTGATTACCTTCATTTATAATACAATTTATGAAGTCATGAGGACAAGTGAAAAACCACTGCTTTAGAATCATCTTATTAGAAGTTGCTTTGAAAGTTAGGTCCTTTGGGATTATGCTTGTCTCAGGAACAATGTCACCTGAGTACACACTGTCCATTCCTGAAGATAGAATAAGGCTAGTCTGTCAAGTACCTCTCCCTCTATAATTCAGAGAGCTCCCAATATCCACCTCCTCACATGGAGGTAGATATCCTACCCCCATGATCACATAGACATTCTCAATCATAAAAAGAGATGTACTCATACTGTCCATCCTGTACTCATTGTCAGATATTCTCTGGGGTGGGATGGGGTCTGACAATTTTCTGACTGCTTCTCCCAGAATTTCTGTCATGCAGCTTCCAGAAGAAGAGAATAATTTCCATAATGTTGTATAGGACCCATGTCCACTTCACTCACTAGGAATCACAGAGCTAATGCAAAAACTGCCTTAGGTACACCAGTGAAGAGTTAGAACAGTGGAGAGCTAAAGAAGATGTGTTTCTGGTGTATGTGTGCTGTGTGTATGTGCACATGCATCTCACCAATGTCCACTAAGTCCTGTGTGCTTATTTTCTTTTCACTAGCTTTGATGTCAGGGAGGGAAGCCTAAGCTAGAGTTAGGCCAGTGGAGAAATGAACATCACTGATGGCTCTGGGTCACACACCTATACCACTCATTAAAAGCCATGGAACTTAAACTTGTAAACAAGCAACACTCACATCATTGCCTTCACCATCACCTAGTAGCCATAAGCCCCTCAGCATTGTGCAAGGTTGGCAGTTGCTACAGTATGGTACCTGGCATCTCCCCAGGACCATGCCCACAGAGAGCAAAGCCAGCCAAGCTTGTGAAAAGTATTTGAAGAAAGAATACAAAGCCATCACAAAATTCTAGAGCTGACAGACCTCCTACAGCAAACCCTTTAATTACACAGAGGAAACAGCTGAGGCCCACAGAGGTCAAGTGACTGCCCACTATTTGTAATTTGTACATGACAGTGAAGTTTTCTAGGTAAGCAGACAAAACTATCATGCATTGTATATTCATGAGGATGAACTGGGAAAAGAAGGGAAAGAGCCTGTCTTGTTAGTATGCAACAGGAGAATTCGGAATACCTCATGTGCATGTTTAGAATAGAAATTATTAATTTCCAAAAGAACAACATGCCAGAGCCTTCTAAACGCAATTTTTCATTGTTTATTTAATTGGACAACTAATATGGAGGGAAAGGAAGTCCTCTCCAATTGAACAAATTCCCTCTGGCCCCAGCATTGGCCTGGGACTCATTGAAGAAATTATTTCTGTCCGCAGCTGGCAGAGATCCCAGCACTCAGTGATTTCTGGGTAGGGCTGAGACCCTGAGGGCAGGTATCATTAGCACCATCAAATCCTATTTACACAGCACCTGGGCATGGCGCTGGTTGCTGAAGGTTTGCCCAAGGCCTTGTGACATTTCATCTGAGCAGCCAGTGCCCTTGATGGGCAGGGGCAGGATACCAACAGAAAGAGGTAATGGTGTGGGGGCTTTTGGCAGGATTTTCCTTAAGTGTGTTTGGGTTATGTGTGTAGAGGTCTAGGTATACATGTTTAGATAAACAAAGAGAAATTCAATTTTTTTCTTCCCCTTGGGCAGCATGGGATATAAAGATCATAAGTGGGTAACAGAGAGCTGGGAAGAAGACCACAAATTCTCTACATCCTCAGGGGGCCAAAGCCAATCACCAGCAAATGTGAGTAGAAGGGCGCTGGAGTTCACATTTCAGCCCAAGATCAGATGCCAAATGACATTAAACATGTCTGTTTCTCCACATGGCCAAATGTGCCATGATTTTAGTGAATTAAGATCATTTTCATTGAGTTTACTTTTTTATTTGTTACTTGCTGATTGTCAAATACCATCTAAAGTGATAAATGATGCTCTGAGACACAGAGCTTTCTCATTTACTATTTTAGTCTGAACTCAAGTTGCGTGTGGTGCAGGCATTTGTGTGCTGACAGATGAAGAAATTGAAGCTCACACAAGACCACGAAACGGGCTGGAGCCGAGTGAAGACTGGGACATGACTTATCTCGTGTCCAGCCCGAGGCACTTCCCACTGGAAATCACTGCCCATGCTGACCTGGCCTCGGTGGGCTCCCCCAGGGAGGGAGGCGCTGACCTGAGCTGCTGGATAAGGTCTTCGCCTTCCTTGATGACATTGAGTGTGGCATCCAGGGTGGCAGTCTGCTGTTGCTGGAACTGCTTGATCAGTTCCTGGACCGCATCCACAGAGTCTGCACAGACATCCTCCAGCATCTCCTTCTGGAGGTCTTCCATCCATGTCCACAACTGTGGGGGAGAGAGCAGAGTCTCCACTCAGGGCACATGGGGGAGGCCAGGGCTGAGTGAAGATGACAATGCTGGGCTGGAGTCTTCCCATCTACCCTCACCAGTCAATGCAGGTCAGACCGGCTTCATCAGCACACCTACAGTGTCTGGGGTCTGTGCACAGTGTGGGTTGGGTTGTTTACAGATGTATATTTGTCACCACCCTCACCAAGTTTACTCCATTAGTGTCGGTATTCCCAAAGGACAAGGATCACCTATCATTCGGGGAAACTTGCAGTTGTCTAAGAACAAACAGATCTCCCACCTTTGAAAGACCAGAAAGAACAGGAGACTGGAATGAGAAACTATTATGTTTCAGAAGGGGAAAAAAAGGAAAGTGCTGCATGTTTCCCAGAAGCTAGACATTGATTCCTAAAAATTTTTCATGATATTGCAAATTTGCAAAAAAGAATATGTTGCTTTATAAGAACCAAATGAAGATTAAACATAATCTATGCTATACTAATTTTGCTATTTTCAGTACTGGCTTAGAAAGTAGAACACTAAAAGTAAGGCTTATCTTAATTACAGTGAAAGTATAGAGCCGGGTATCATAGCCCAGCTTGTAATCCTAGCTGCTTGGGTGGCTGAGACAGAACAATTGCAAATATAAGGCCGGTCTTGATAACTTAACATGACTCTAAAAAAAAAAAATAAAAAATAAAGTGTTGGAAAGTGTATTATATACATGCACAATTCCTCATGATGACTGTAGCCACTGTACACTACAAACATGTACCAAAAAGAAGTTTTTAAAAACGGTTGGGGATAGACAGTGGTATCTCAGTTCATGAACTTAGTTCTTTCTGTGATTCTGGCTGCAACCAAATTGCAAGCATAGTACATCCAAGAATAGTGTATCCCCAACCCTTTTAAAACAAGTTTTATTAGTACATGTTTGTAGTTTATAATGATTACATTCATCATGGTGAGTTAGTACATGTATGCAACACATATTCCAATCCTTTGAAAAAAATTTTCTTTTGAGACAGACTCTTGTTAAATTGTCAAGTCTGGCTGCTAACTTGCAAACTTGCATAGTCTATGCTTGTAATTCATTTGCAACCAGAATCATGGAAAGAATTAAGTTTGTGAACCAAGGCACCACTGCAGCTCAGCGGTAGAATACCTCTGAGTTTGATCCCCAGTCCACACACAAAAAAAGTATATTTCCATATGACACTCAAGATGGTGAAATACACCAGAGTATTATTACTGGTTATAAGACTTTAAAAGCTAAACATACTGTTTCTAACAAAATGGATAATGGAGATGATGAGAGGTTGAACTAAATTACTGAAAACTCATTTACTGATAGCTCCTCTACATAATGAAAGTAGGTCTCCGGTGGCCTGCAACAGGCTCCACTTTTGACTACTGCTACTGAGTATATTCACAAATGATGGAAGGGAAGATGAGTGTGGTGTTTACTTTGAAAACTGTAGTTTTCACCTGACTGAAAGGAAAGATAAACTCAAGATTATTCCGGGGTGGGGGTGGGGCAGTAGAGAGAGCAGATTGATAGGCAAATCAGAAGGAGTGACAAATTGCAGGCATGACTTTGACACCAAGATATCCCAAGTCCAGAGCTTAACACCGGTTTGTGAATAATTGTGACACCAAGTAATATTTAAAACCTGGAAAGCTTGAGCAGAGGGCCACTTAAAATCCCACATGACCACGTGCACATTGTCCCCACCTGATGGGAGTAAGGATAAACTGCAAGCTTATGATTTCGAATGAGCACCTCTGAGGCTTCTGTACCAGAAGTAGTGTTTTGTCTTGTAAGTAGGCAGAACCAAACAGTGTGCTACATCACAGGGATGGGACAGTATCCCATTCCTTAAGACGTAACTTTCCTACCATCTGAATGTCCTATAGGTCTGCTCTGCAAGCATGTTTACATTGCTTTGAAGAGTCTGGATTAGAGAGAAAACAGTATGACTAATTTCTGTAATATTAGGAAGCCAATGAGAACTAGTCAGAATGAGTTTTTGCTTCAAGCTTCCATGAAGCCGATGATTGCCAGAACTAATTAGGTAAAATCATGGCAGCAACATCCTACGTGCTTTCTCCTTACAGTCCTCCATTTTGGCTTCTCTCCCATCATAGAATCCTCTTTACCCTCCACTTCTCTACAGCACAACGGGTCAGCACTGCAGGTTCTTCACCTGCCCGGTGCCCAGAAAGAATCCTGTGTTCAGGCACTGCCAGACCTTCTCTGGGTCTCAAATGGACCTGAACTGAGGCACAATCTTTCAGGGTCCAGAATGCATATGGCTATGCTGCAAAACACTAACATACTAAAGAACTGCCCCAATTTGAGAATTCCTAGAAACTTAGCAGGGTAGAATGCCCTAACTAAAGTTAGTCCTAGTAGTGAAATGTATCCAGAGGTCAGGAAGAGCCAGTCTACAGCTGCTGTCCTGCCTGTATAGCAGGCAGTCTGAAAAAAGGGCAGGTGAAGAAAAGCAGGAGGGAAGGGGATAAACAATGAAGGGGGACGTAGGAGTTTCGCAGAAATAGTGAGGTTTATGGATGAGGTTCAGCGAAGAGGTCATTTTATTTCATTTCCTCCTGCTCATTGGCTGCTCCGTTTACACATGCTGGCTGCCACTGAGCTGGTGCAAGTGACCAACCCTTAAAGATGCTGAAAGGATCACTATTTCTACAGGGTAAACTCCCTCTCTCGTTTTGAAAAGATCATTTTTCTTTAGGATTGAACACCACTTTTATTTCTTAAATAAATATCACGACAGTCTGGCAACTGATATAGAGGATAGAGAGAGCAGTTTTGCCCTTGAAGCTGTCATCGATTTTGAAAACTTCATTAGTTTTGGTTCTGGAGTAGGTGGGTGGGGAAATGTGTGCATATGTGTTTGTGGTATGGTATAGTATGGTATGATGTGTGTGTGTGTGTGTGTGCGCGTGTGTGTGCGCCTATGAGCTGGAAAATGATATGACAGAAGGATTTCAAAGTGAGAAACAAACAAAAGGGGGCATTTAATTGTCTAATTAAGAGCTGATGATGGTTACTTTGACTACATCCCTTAATTTGACTCTCATATTCTTATTACAAAACTATCTAAAAACGGGTATTTTGAAAGCCTAGGAATTGTAACATTTCCATGGAAACACAGCAAGGAAAGCAAATTCTGTCTGGACAATCTGTTGAGCAGATGACACATGCCACAAATGCCTTGTCCCTGGATAAAGAGAGTAAGGACTTGACCTGCTCTTCTTCCTGACACCTTCTTAGCTCCTAGGCCAACGAACAGCCAGTTGCCCTTTTGGCCACAGGTAAAAAGGAGATTTTTCAAATATATATATATATATATATATACAGCACAATCTGTGCTAACAGCTGATGGAAGCACAGAGCAATCTGAATACATGTTTGTCATCTCTTTTTTGTCAAGTAGTTCTCTTAATTAGAGGTAAGAAGTTCTGTTCTCGAGTGGCTGGAGGTATAGTGTAATAGTAGAGCACTTGCCTAGCATGAGCAAGTCCTGGGTTCTAAACCCAGCACCCTGAAAACACCAGTTTGGATTCTGAAAGATAACATTAAGGGTTGTTTCCGATTGTAAATTAAAAATATCTTTGAAGAAATCTTGTAAGACATAAAAATCTTTTTAATCGGATCCACAGTATTCTTAACTTATTGCTACATTTAATTCTAGTCTTTATTCTATGCATGTGATCAAAATTGTGGTCAATGATGAATATGTGGTTTTATGTATAGTGCAGGTCATTCATGTCATTAATCATCTTTGGTGACTTCTAATGACTGTAATATTTTACTTTCGAGATGCACTATGATTTGCTTAACAAATCACTCACTGTGGAACATTTCGATTGTCTCTAATTATTAAAGATAATGAATAACACTGTGATGAAATGACTAGATGGCTCAAACTCTCTCTACCTATAAGGTTGCAAAGAATTCACAGAGCAGGACCAATAGGATTAAGCAGACTCTTTGCAGAAGAAATGAGCCTGGAGGTTATCTTTTTTCATGTCATCCTTCTGTTTCTTCTCTGATACTGACTAGATTAAATCTTTGGGTGTAGAAAGTGGGCAAAAGTAAAATTATGAACTTCAGTCTGATGAGTCTAGATTAAATCATTTATGGAGATATTCAGTTCTCAGAAATCTCCTATAAAGGGGGCTATTATTTCATGAAAATTACATCCTATGATGATATTCTATTATACATTGGCACTAAGGCAAAAACGCAGCAAATCATTATAGGAAGGAAGCAAAAGGTAAATGAAGTAAAGAAAGAAGGACCACACCAAAACTAGGCAGGAAGAATCCTTAACAATATTTATCAGCAAAACTCAAGGTTGCTTTACCAAAGCCGAGCAGATTTTTCTTTCCTTTTACCTCTATTCACTGTGGAAGGAAAAACAGAGTTGACTGCTAATACCGTTTTATATAAAAAGCCAGCAGGCTTCAGATAAAGTCAAGAAGTCCACATTAATGGCCCTACCATCGAACAGGATCCACACTTACCAAAGTTTGAAAAGTACGAAGTCTTGAGAAATGTTAGGTAGAACATGGAAAAACCAAACCCCAGGAGTTTTCACTAGAGCACTGAAGGATGCCCATTTCTGCCACCTAATAATCCACTTCAGTCTGCTAAGAAGGTCCTAGGAAAAGTTTCTATTGGTGATTCAGATTACCCACCAACACCCTTTATTTTCATTGTCCATAGAAATGAAGCCAAAGAACTGGAATGAATGAAAGATGTGGTGGAAGGGGCCTTTCCCTCTCCTCCTTTGCCCTCCTCTTTTCTTTTTTTTGGGAGAGATTACTAGCTTCCCATTGTCAAGAAAGCCTAGCAACACTTCACATTTTGCAGTCAAGATTTACCTCTCCAAGAAGTCCCTGTAAAGAGGAAAAAAAAAGGAGGAGACACAGAGCAAATAAGAATAGAGTAAGGGTAGCAGTTATGAGTACAAGTATGTATAGTTGAGCATCCCTAATGTGAAATCTGAAATCCAAAATGCTCTAAAAATCTGAAACCCTCTGAAACATCACTTTAGGTTTTGTATTTTCACATTAGGGATGTTCGGTCTGTATTTAGGAAGAAGGGTGAAATCTCAGCAGATAAACTCTATAATACTAGACAAGTTATTTCTTGAATATTCCTCATTTGAAAATATATTTAATAAAATCTATATCCATAAGATTATCATGAAGATTACAGAGATGATATATGCTAAGTATTTGACAAATAACAGGTACCCAATTTTTTAAATAGTCACCTGATATATACTGAGTAGTTACGATGAACCAAATCTTAGGCTAAATAAATCTCTACTACTTTAGGTTTATTTTTATCACTATTATTAATATCAAATAAAGAAAAGAAAGAGGAGACAAAAAAGAAATGAATCTTGGGTTCACAGTAGAATCACCAGGGACCTTAGGGGCATCAAGACCAGCTGCATCATTTTGTCCATGAGGAACCCAGGATTGGGACACAGTGACTCACATAAACTCATATAGTTTTTTTGGCAACATTTGGACTAGAATTCCAGCAACCCAGCCACACATATAGAAGGTGGGACATGTAGCCAGAGAGGATTCCTAGAAGCTGGTGCCATCCTTTTGGGAGTGACTCTCCCAGACAGAGACCTTGTTCTCCATCTCCCCTCAGCCAGCACCCCCAGCCCTCGTGAACAGTGTGACTCCTGTTCATTCATGCTCATAATTAAAAGGGGATACACACGCCTTTGGTTTCTGAGACCATCATTAAGAATGAAGTGAGCCACAAGCAAGCAGACAAAAGGCAGGAGGCCCTGGATTAAAGTTAATCCTCTTGCTTTACAGACACTCATCGGAGAGCGGCTGCAGATCCCATGGAGAGGAAACAGAGCCAGCTTCCAGGAGCTCGCCAAGCCTTCATCTGCCTGGGAAATCTAGTTTAGAAAAGGTTATCTTTCTTGTTCTTCTTTGATAGGTGCTGCAATGATTCGTATCTGTTCCTGCATAGTGTCAGAAAAGCCTGTAAAGTAGTAACAGCCAGGCTTCTTAATGCATTCCCAATATCAAAAATCAACTTAATTAAGTAGGGTTAATTTTTTTCCCAGGCAGCAATCAAACTTTAATTAATACTCTATTAAAATGAATTCCTGGGGGAACACAAGCACGCAGACATGTACTGAATTCATCTGTAAAGGGTGTTATTAAGGAAGGTGCTAAGTGGGCCTCCTTCCTGGACACTTACTCAATTTCAGAGTGCCCCTGTTAATCAGCACCGAAAAGCAATCACAGGTTTGGCCCCCTCCTCCTTTCTAGAGGGCCCTTCTGCCCTGCCAGCCACTTAATGCAATCTGCCCTCCCCTCTTCTGTTTCTGCTCGGTGAATGATCTTGTCTGGGATTTAAGCCCAGTTGCCTTCTTCCTGCATGGAGGGCATCTCAAGTCTTCCTTTCTTCACTGACTTTCACCTACATCCAAGTAAGGCGAGCCCTAACTTTAATCCCCCTGCCTCAGACTTTAGGAAGAAGACCAAATCTCCTGCTTAAAAATCAATAAAGTAAAATCACACAACACACTTAGGAACTCTGTATGTTCCTTGTTGGTAGCAAAGGTCCCTGACCAAAGTTCTGTGGAATTGATTTCTGACCCATAGCAACCAAGTGGAGAAAAGGGGAGTGGTGTGCAGTCCTCTTGTATTTCTTCTTGCAGCAATTATTTCTATACCAGGGAGCCCCAAATTTCTCCTGCTATATGCTAAATGCTCCAGCAGACCCTAGAAACTGCCTGTTTCCAAAGTCTCCTACCTCTCTAGAGATATGGGAGAAAATTTTGCCCCATTTCATATAGTCCTAAACACAGGTTACCCGGAGCAAACTGTTAATATCAGCAATATCTGGGAAGATTAACTCCCAGCCAGCCAGAACCCTGGGTGGACCCCGGACCACTTTACTAGGAAGCCACCCTCTCTCCCCTTACCTCTTTGGTGTGTGTGTGGAAGGAGACGGACATGTCTAGGAGAAGCTTCCTCTGCTCCACCCTGCGCACGAAGTCCTGGATGCGCACCTCCAGGTGTCGAGCTGCCTTGTAGATCTCCTCTGGGTCACATTCCCCGGTTTGAGCCAACTGCTCCGCTGCTTCTAGGAGTTTGTCCGCATTGGTGTACGTATTCTGCCAGCAACAACAGTGAGGCAAAGTCAACTTGTAGTCAGGAAGCGAGCATCGCGCCTTCCTGCAGCCCACCCTGGGGCTCCCCGCGGGAGCTGGAATGGAGGGGCGGAGGGGCGGAGGCGCGGAGCTGTCAGCTTTATGATCTGGCACCGAGGTGCTGTGCACGGATCTGGCTCTCCGCCTAGCAGCAGGCAAGCAGCCGGGCTGCTCATACACGGGGGCACGAGTCAGGAGCTTCGCTTGCCTCTGGGGTTTCTCAGAGGTGTAGTGCCCCTGGAAGGAGGCAGGAAGACCTGTGAGGACCTCCATGCCCCTTTAGCTGGTTCCTAATTCCCCACCCTAAGAAAGTCCCGTCCTTGCCCTCACATCTCAGACTTGTAACTGCAGGAGTTGGAAATAGCACATTCACAACGACTGAGCGTGTTTCTAACAAGAATACCTCGGAAACACTAACTTGCTTGCTTTGCCTTTTCTCCAGGGTCCTGCAATTGCAGGTGTTTATCTTTTTTTGGAACAGAGCTGCTATCTCTTTGGAAGGGAAAGGGTAGCAACGCTAAGCAGCTGACTGGAGGCAGTGGCCATAGCCAGGGAATAAATGCAGGTTATTCCTCAGGCCCGATGAAGGCTGAACGTGTATAGGAACCTAGGGGCTGAGGGAAGTCTGGTGATTTTGCTTACGATGCTACGGCATTACACGCACATTCGTGTACACACACACACACACGCACACACACACACTTCCCCAAACCCTATCTGTACACACTGTGGTATTCTACAAGGCATTTTAAAAGGCAACCAACTTGCTTTATTCCTTAGGGTAGAAGTCCAGATACTAGTTATTACATAACAGCCACGTACATAACTTTTCCTCAGCAGGCTTATTAAAAAAAAAAATCTGACACATCCTAAAGTGGAACTGGCGACTCAGGTGCACACGTATTTCTCAGCATCCCTCCACAGCACACTGCTCCGCAGACTGGAAGATGGGCACTCATCGCAGACAGTGTGAATCTGGGAGCAGAGGCTGTCAGTGTCCAACAGAGTGGATGGGGAGCTGATCTGGGTTTATGGACAGTGGCTGTGAGGCTTTGCTTTGCCCGTGGAGACATGGCTTCCACATCTTCATGGAATATTTTGGAATCAGCTCAAGAGCTGGATGCTATGGGATGAATTGTGTGCACCTCCCCATTCATGTTAAACTCCTGACTCCCAGTATCTCAGGATGTGGCCTTACTGGGAAACACAGTCATTTCAGATGTAGTTAAGTTACACAGAAATCAAGTCATCTGGAAGACAGTGAGCCTCTCATCCAGTGTGCCCAGTGTCCTTATTAAAGAATGCCATGCAGAAACTTTCGCGCGGGGAGATCACCACTCGAAGATGAAGGCAGAGCCTGGGGATGTCTCCCAGAAGGCCAAAGGCTGCCAGTGATGCACCAGTAGCTAAGAAAGAGCCTGGAGATTCCACCCTCATACTCCTTGCCAAGAAGCAACACCTGCCCACGCCTTGGTCTTGAACTTCTTTCCTCCACAACTACGGGAAAATAAATTCCTGTTGTTTATGTCACATAGACTGCGGGGCATTGTCATGCAGCACTAGGAAACTAACACACTGGTGTTGACCCTTCCAGAAACTGTGGCCCAGCCTTTGGGCTGTACTGACCCAGAGTGTGAAGCTGGGCAGGCACAACTGGTAAATTGAGTCAACCTGACTAAAATTGGAGAGTGGCAGGAAATCAGGCTGAACAAAGCAGGAAAGAGCTGGGTGACAGATTTTATACAGGGAAACAGACAATACAAACAGGTGGGAGGGCAACAGGTTCTGCACTAAAAGCTGGACTCCCTGCTCCATCTGTGCCCAGCCCCCTCCCAAATACTACCAGAAAGAGGTTCTAAAAGTCTTGATCCATTTGCATTTCTTGAATGACCAGTGATGTTGAACATTTCTTCATGTGTTTATCTGCCATTTGTATTTCTTCATCTGAGAAGTGCATGTTCATCTCAGATGCCCATTTTTGGATTGGTTCTTTGAGTTTTCAGTGTTTTTCAATTCCATCTCACTCCAGAAAGATGGCTGCCATCAAGAAATCAACTGGTAACAAATGTTGGTGGGGCTGTAGGGAAAAAGGAACACTTCTCCACCGTTGGTGGGAATGTAGACTGGTGCAACCACTGTGGAAATCAGTGTGGAGGGTCCTCAAAAAACTAGGATTAGAAGTCTCATTAAATCCAGCTATTCCCCTTCTGAGTATTTTCCCAGAAAAACTGAAAATGTCATGCCACAGCGATATATGTGCACCCATGTTTATAGCAGCACAATTTGTAATAGCCAAATCTTGGAAACAACCTAAATGCCCATTGACCCCAGAATGAATAAAAACGATGTGGTATTTTTATACAATGGAATATTACTCAGCTATAAAAAGGATAATCTTGAGGCTTTTATAGGTAAATGGAGACAACTTGAGACCATACTCATAAATGAAATAAATCACTCACATTTATAAATATCGTATTGCCTCCCTAGTGTAAAAAACCAAAATAAAAAACTGAAAGAGTAATAAGATCCAAAATGTACAACAGATATTGTAATAATGAAGGGAAAGAAAGTGCTCAAAAGGAAAGAACAAATGGGATAGGGAAAAGGAGAAAAGGAAGAAAGGAAAAGATTATATGTATGTAGGTTTGCACATATAACTATATGTATGTAATATGTATGTAAGATAGATAACTATACTACTAATCTGTTAGTTCATCAAAGAGAACAGTTTGTGCTGTCATTGTTTAATTCTTAGATCATTTTTTATGCCTAGATCTTGTAATCTGAGCAGCTACTTCTAAGGTAACAATAAGCAATATATTAACTAGTGTTAATTTCCTACTACTTTTTTGAAATCCTATATGATTTCCACCCTTTTTTCTGTTTTGTTTTTTACAGTTAAAAAAATCTTGATCCAGTCACATCTTGCTGCTACTTAAAAGTGTCTGGTAGCTTCCCATGCCTTTGGGGTAAAATGCCTTGGCGTGGCATGCAGGGCCCTTCTTCATCTGACATCCACTTTCTCCTTCAGCTTTGACCCACATC
>RJWT010037694.1:0-12997 GCA_004365215.1 Cuniculus paca
CGAGTCTTTCTCAACAGCCAGCTGATGCTCTGACATGTGAAAGAATCCAGCCCAGAGCAGTTGTCCATGTGACCCACAGCCAAGGCTGGATTCAGGACTATGTGACTTTGGTGACTGCGTAGGCCCCTGTGCTAAGAAAGCCCCCATACTTGGTTACGTGCTCTGTGGCCATCATCTTGAATTCTTCACAGTTTTTCAGCATGGGGATCTCATTTTCCCTTTGTGCTAGGCTCCAAAAGTATGCAGTTGGTCCTGCCCACATCTGATCACTGACACCTGAGTAAGCCTAGCTGAGACTGAAAGAACCACCTGGCCAGTCTTCAGTCTCATGAAGCAAATAAATGCATCCTCATTGGTTGTGGTTGCTTCACAGCATTGTAGTAATAGCTGTTCATACACCAAAACTTTCCTTGCTGGACATCAGCCTTATCGCAAATCTCTCTCTCTCTGAGCTTCAGTGCAATGATTGAGCTACATTTCCAGTCATTTTAAATTTTTGTTTTGTTTTGTTTTGAGGCAGGGTCTCACTAAGCTGCACATGTTAGCCTTCCAAGTACCACTGTACTTTGAAGTGCCTGTGGAAGTACCTCAGTTCATGAACTTAGTTCTTTCCACATTTCTGGTCGCAAACCAAATTGAATGAGAACTGGATCAAATTGCCCCATAAGGTGAATGTTGAACCTAACCATTGAATTTGATTTGGTTTTTGTCCAATTTGGTTTGTGATCAGAATTGTGGAAAGGATAAGTTCACATATCAAGGTAGTTGAGATTATCAGCATGCACCATCACACCTGGATCTCAAATACATGTATAATTTGTATCATCTCTTGCAAAACAGTATTATGAGGATCACATGAAAAATGTCTTGGTTTTCCAGTGATAACTACACTTCAGAATTGTCAAATATGTCTTTCTTATCTATGTATGTTCCACCCAGAGACAAGGAACTGGTTCTTACTTTTTCCAAGTAGTTTCATTCAACTGCAAAACAAAACAGTGCCTGACATCACGTTGCACACCATTTATGCTATGTGGCCTCCAGCCCTGTCATTATGTTTGCTTATGATTAGTTTTACTTTGTCTCCCAGTACCCCTCCACCTGGTGGGTACTGGGGATTGAGCACAAGGTATTCACACTGAGCTACATCCTCAGATTTTTAAAAATTTTTAATCTCAAGATAGGGCCTCACTAAGTTTCTCAAGGCTGGGCTCTAACTTTGGATCCTCCTGTCTCAGCCTCCCAGAATGCTGAGATTATAGTCATGTGCCACCATGCCTGACTCTTTCAGTGTTTTGTTGATCTTAAATTTAGGGCTGGTTTTGTAAGCATGTTGACAATAGCACAATTTGCAACTGATTTTGCTATTGTTTTTGCCTCTTTACATTTAGAAATAAAATCAAACACTCCAGCATTAGAAAATCTCATTTTTGCATGTAGCTCAGTAAAAACACTGCTTGATCAAAGATGCTATTGCTCTATTTTGGAAGTGATATGAAATCTGACAGTATCAGGAAGCTGACAAAAGTTTTGTGATAAGGTATACTTTGGAGCCAAGAGGGGCACACATCTCTTGTTCAATAAAATGCCTTTATCAGATCCTCATAGGCACATTTCCTATTCGCACTTTCCCTTTCCACTGCTTGGGTGAAATCATCACGTTCACAGATGCTCCAGCCCCAACAGATACCCGAGTCCTGTTCTCTTACACTCTTCTGAGTTGTGCTGCCAGCACTACTATTTTTAATCACTGCTTTTACACTTCAATGGACCACTTCTTAGTCATTAATCTATTTTCTTCAATCACAACCTCATCATAACATGATAGTAACAAAAAAGCAAGTTTTACACATACTGTAAAATTGCATAAACAATAATACGCAAATGACATGGGTAAGATAAACTACAAGATGTGATAGAAAAATATGGGGAAGGTTTTTTATTTTAATATACACAAGTCAATATTTTTTTTTTTTTTTTGCGGCACTGGGGATTGAACTCACGACCTTGCACCTGCTGGGCAGGCGCTTAGACCGCTGAGCTAGATCCCCAGCCCTCACAAGTCAATATTAATAAAACTGTAAAAACACTCTTTTTACTTCTATGAAAATAAAAATTTCACAACAAAATATTAGAGAATAACAATAGTTAATACCCTGTGTACCATAGTCTTGAAAGATAGCCAAAATATTACTCAGTAGAAGTTAGAGACAAAAAATGACTCTCTCTCAATAGCACAAAATTTTTTTTCAGTGAACTAAGAAAAACTAGCAGCATAGACGAAACAAATCAGCATATGTATTAAAATATTTTGAAACAATGGAATAGATTATTTGGGGAATTATTTGAATTCTCCCCACTCCCTATCTTCTATTTTGCTTGCTCTCTTTTTTCTCTCTCTCCATGTGTAATCCATATCATATATATAATATGTACATATTTCTCATAGACGTGAAGCCATGCAGTATTATGCTTGTGTGTGTGACTTATTTCACTAAAGTGTTTGCATTTTTAACAAGCATTATGGTAAAAGACGCTTTGCTATTAATCCTCCTAAAATACTCCCCCTTGCTTCAAACACATTTATCCCATTGTTCTTGCCGCTTTCCACAGCAGTTCTGAGAGTCCTCTTTCATGTCTTCAGTTGCACTGTTGTGGAGGCCTCGATACCCTGAATATAAAATGTTTACCTTTCCTGGTCATTTTGGCTTTGAGGAAGAGCCAGAAGTCACAGGGAGCCAGATCCAGTGGAGAAAGTGGATAAGACACTACTGTTTTTATGAGCCTGCCTTTCCATTAGATGGTACCGGTCAGCGGCATTCACTATACGTTTGGTTACACCTTGTAAAGACACAAGAGAGGACTTCCAGAACTGCTTCCGAAAAAGGCACGAACAATGGGATAAGTGTACTGGGAGACAGGGGGAGTGTTTTGAGGGGGATAATGGCAATGTGTCTTTTACTGTAGTAAGTTAAAAAAATTAAAACATTCACAGTATGTTTTGATCACACCTCATATATCCTTGGAACCGAATTTTAATTACACACTGTTAAAGGGTCTGACCATCTTGGCACACTGCACCCTTGAACCATCGTTATGAGCATAAGAGGATTTGGTTATTGTCTGCCATTTCAAACATGTGAAATCTTTACACATGTAATTTTTTATTGCTTATGCCACAAAGGCACCCAAACTACATGAGGACTATTTTACAGACACACTGATCACATTTTAGAAATGCTGACCTAAAAGAAGGGCCCAGACTCTTCGACATGGTGTACGAGCTATCCTGGCACTGGGTCCCCTGGCTGGTGTTACAACAGCTGCATTTCCTGTTTACTGAGTCCTTACCGTGGGGGCAGGAAACATTTCGTTTTACATGGATTCTCTTATTTCAAACTCACAGTAACCCGAGGAGGTAGCAAGAGGTACTCCTGTTGATATAAATTCTTAGATGGGGAAACTGAGGCTTGCAGTTACTTGCTGAAGGTCACAGAGCTTCAGAGCTAGGAGTGATGGAGCAGGGAACAGATCCCAGGATCCCAGCCTTTCTAACTCTGTCCAGCTCTCTCCTTTTTTTTTTTTTCTTTCAGTACTGGGAATTGAATCCAGAGCCTTACACTGAGCTACGCTCCCAGCCCATTTTATTATTTTTTAGATTTAATTTTGAGATAAAGTGAGAATTGTTCTCTGAACTCCAGTCAAAGCAACTCCATGTCGCAGTGGGCCCCCCGCTGGTCCCGAGGCTGTGCACTGGACTGCGGTGTAGCAGACTCACCCACTGCCACCAGGGTTTCCTGGTAAGGATGGGCTGGGAGTGGAGTACGCACAACTATTCCCAAGGGGCCTTTTGCTTTCAATTCTAGCTTCTTATTTTAAGACGCGTCCTAATCAGCCAGCAGCCTATTCCAGGTGGGTGGCGACGTTCATAGCACTGTATCCTGCAAGTCACTCCGTGCTCTGAAAGTAAGCCCTAATCAACTCCACTAGTTGCCAAGCTAGACTTGTCTGAGTCATTCTTTGGTCTGTCAGTCCTTCTCAGTTCAGAGGCAGAAATGTCTTTATGGCCCTCTGGGTTTCACTAAGTTGCCCAGACTGACTTTACACTTGTGATCCTCCTGCCTCAGCCTCCCAAGTAGCTGCAGTTACTACAGGCACGTGGCACTGTGGCTGGCTCCAGGTTTTCTAGCTCCTGGTACTGGTGTTAGTAGGGTTATACCCTGCCTCTGCCACCTCCCCTCTCTGGGCACTCCCTCTTGCCTGAATCCCCTACATAAGCCAGCCACATCCCACGACCTGCTGTCCCTTAGGGAACTGTGTCTGTGCCCATCTTACCCCCACCTGGGTTAATCTCTGCATTTCTCCCCTTGCCATCCGGTGAACTTCAACTCACCCTTCACTACTCAATTCAAGAGTGTTCTCATGAAGTGTTTCCTCCCCCCACACCCCAGCATTTTCACCTTGTCTGCTATATCAGCATAAATTTTATTTTTTTCCATTCTCTAGACAAAAATGCAAAAGTGTCTAGAGTGACAGCTGAGTTATTAAGAATTACAACATGACAGAACATAATTTACTACAATGTATCTGATTGTTCCCTGGCCTGTCATTAGTCGACTCTACTTATTGACTTCTAATGCTAGTCTCAGGCAGTGGGAGAACAGAATTAATTCTTACTGTACCTGTAATAGCAGCTAGTTAACTTCATGTGACAAAGAGAATGCGTTATGTATTCTACTCTTTCCAGTTTACCCTCTGAGAGTGAGACCCACAACAACAGGCAATGTTTCCAGATTCACTAACTCTGGGACAGAGTAAGGATGTCACTTACAGATATTCAGAAAACATCCCTATCATGATGACAAGACAATGTTAAGTCTGGTGGGAATTAAGAAAGCTGTAGGGCTGGGCATGTAGCTCAGTAATAGATTATTTGCCTGCCATGAGTTTCATTCCCAATACTGCACCTCCCCCCCCCAAAAAAAATCTATAAGTAAATCAGTGGTATTGTCTCTCAAGAGAAAGTAGTGGTTTACCACAATGATCTCTAAATTCATTTGAAAACTCTGGTCAGGTTTGGTAATCCTGGAGGCTGAGGCAGGAGGATTGCTCTGAGTTCGAGGTCAGCCTGACTGCATAGTAAGACCCTGTCTCAAGAAACAAAAACAAGCAAAATCAAAACTGAACCAAACCAAAAAGCTCACTTCAAACAATATACATTTTGAGCTTATACTCCACAGATGTGTGGGTTTATTTGTGTCTTATGTAACTGTACAATTAGAGTAACATTCAGTATGCTACAAACCATTCATGATATGAAAACTAAGAAGAATGATACAAGGAATCAATGCAAATAGAGGTTCCCTTTTTTCCTTGCTTCCCCAATGGATCATCTTGTGTACTTGCTGGAATATATTCACAATATTCTTGTCTACTGTTACTTACTGAATAAGTCCCTTAAACTCCTGGAACTTCAGTTGATTCACCAGTAAAATGGGAATTACAGTTATACTTACATCATAAAGTTATGGGGACCAAAGTCATTCAACTTTATTTTTGGGGGTTGGGGGTTGACCCAGAGCCTTTGCCTGAGCTATATCCCCAACCCTTTAAATTCTTTCTTGAAACCATGTCTTGCTAATTTGCTATATTGTACAGACTAGGTTCAAATTTGTGATCCTCCTGTCTTCTAGAGTGCTGGGATGACAGGCATGAGCCACCATGCGTAGCCCATTCAACATGTATTCAAGAACTCATTATTGACAGTCTCCTGAGAGGGGCATGGGTTAGGGAATGGAATATACAAGTCAGTAAACCATCTAACTTAGTGGCTAGTACCTGCAAAGTGCTCAATGTCCATTTTCTGTAATCATTCTTAACAGAGCGGCTCAGACAGTCTTTAAAAAGCACACACACACGCACACACACACACAATCAAATGTCTTTAGCACATCCCCAGAACCGTCCAGAGGACAGGGCTTCATTCTCTCTGCAGACACACCTGGAGGTCAAAGCACAGGTAGCTTGGCACGACTAGGAGCACCCCTTCTAGAGCCAGGCACCCAGAGTGCAAATCTTGGCTCCACCACTTAGTGTGGGGCTCTGGGGACATTTTCAGTGTCCCCTGCCTTGGTTCCTTCACCGGTCATAGATCCTTTGCCTGTCAATGGGCATATTAAATGCATTTTAGAAAAATAGTTTCAGTTTGTTTTTGGCTAAACCCGAACATCTTGAATTCATAGGTACAGAGGGCTAATTGCATTAAAATGAATAAAAGAAGCATATTCCTTGGTCACACTAGCCAGTAAGATGATTGAACCAACTTTTTTTCCTTGCTTTGATTCCATTCTCACTCAACAACCTTCTTTTTCCTCTGGGTATGCATGTGTGTGTGTTAATGTATTTCTAACAGAATGAACTGAGTGGCACAAGTAACTAGGTTCTACAGAAATGTTTCTCATTTTTTTTTTTTGTGGCACCGGGGATTGAACTCACAACCTTGTGCTTGCCAGGCAGGCACTTAGGCTGCTGAGCTAGATCGCCGACCCTGGTGTTTGTGAGACAGGGTCTCACTATGCCGTTCAGGCTGGCCTTGAGCTCACTTTGTAGCCCAGGCTGGTCTCGAACTCACAACGATCCACCTGTCTCAGCCTCCCAAGTGCTGGGATTACAGGCGTGAGCCACCACGCCCGGCTTGTGTTTCTCATTTTTAGACAATTTGTGACAGTTTGGTTTCTATCTCAGTGGCTAGTGAGCTGAGTTAGTGTGAATTTACACTGCTGGCTTTCTAGAGGCAGCAACAGTCTCATTTGTAAGCACCTAAGCAGAGAACCCTGTTCTAACCCACAGTGAATTTAGTGGATGGCAGTAGATTTCAAGGCTTGATAGCCGAGTGGCTTTTACACAAATCTTCATCTTTTGCTGAGTTTAGCCTTTCTCCAGGTTAATAAGAAAAGGCAACAACACTCCTAGCTTTTTGGGTTTTTCTGAATGTTTGCTTTGAAGTTTAACATGGAAAAAGGAAATCTGCCCAAATCTTAAACATTCAACACGACAAACTGTTACGAATGTATGAATCTGTGTAACGATGCCCATGTGAAGATATGAGATGCTGTCAACGCCCTAAGAGCCTCCTTCTTGCCCCTTCTTTCTAGCCACTTTCCCAAAAGAAGCCACTTTTAAAAGTCAGTTATGAGAGACTTGTTTTTTCTTATCCTAGGGCATCATATAAATAGACTCCATGCAGAATGTGCTACATGCTCCTCTGCGTCTAGCTTCTGTCATTCAACATTATCTCTGTGAGATTCATCTGTGTGGACACAGCTCAATAGGCTGGTCTTTTTCACTGCTATGCAATATACCCTTTCTACTTTCTATATCTTTAAAACTTTTAAAATTCCTTCAAAAGCCAATGTGATGGCATATGAGAGTACACCATATATAATTTCATTCCTACACAATTTTATTATTGTTGTTGTGATTATCATTATCATCATTATCATCATCATCATCAACAGTGCTGGGGTTCAAGCCCAGGGCCTTGTACATGTTAGCCAAGCATTTTACACCTGGGCTATATCCCCAACCCTATAAAACTGTAAAACAGACAAATTTGAGTGTTTCACAAGTATATTCTTATACTCGTGATTTGTTCCCTCTTCTGTGTATAGGCTACACTTGAGTAAATTTTCTTTAAAAGGTTGTTATGGTTTAAATATGAAGCGTCCCCCAAAGACTCAAGTATTGAAGGAATTGATCCACCGACAAGTTCATAGCTGGGCTATAGGAGGGGGGCCTAGGTGGAGGGAACAGGCTCCTGGGGTGCGCCCTGAAGGGCACAAGCGTTCCGGGCTCCTGCCCTTCTGGCTCTGTCCCCCCTCGCTGCCTCCTGCCTCCAATGGAGCGAGCACCTCTCCTCCTCGTACTGTTTCTGCCGTGGAGTCAGCTAACCGTGGCCTCAAATCTCAAAGCCATGAGCCAAAATAAACCTTTTCTCCTTCAGGTTGTTTTTGTTAAATATTATTGCCACAGCAACAAAAAGGTTATTAATGCAAAAGTAATACACAGTTCTAAATTCCTCCGGATTAACTTTCCATTGAAAAGTGATAGAAAAGTTGAACAAGATACTGCTCACACCTGTTGGAAGGCATCAGAGAGGTATTAGAGCAGCAAGAAATAGTGGAGTCAAGATCAGAAACACAAAGAAATTCCACAGAGATAAGCTGGGTTGGGCAGAGGTTTTCCCTCTCACAGGAAGGATATGGCAGAAGAGGTTTTAGAAAATTCATCAGATGGGGAGTGAAGGGCAACGATTGGGAGTCAGGGCCACTCAAAGAGGAACAGCTGTAGTCACTACTTTAGTCTTTAGATTAGGCTTTGAAAATCTGCAGGAGGAAGGCTATGTCTGGCTTATGTGCATACAGTGTGCCATTTTATACAAAAGACTTACACATCTATGGATTTTGGTAGCCCGGTGGGTGGCTGGAGCCTCAGACACCAAGGGACAACTTATTTATGTAACAAACTTACACAATAATTCCTGAAGGAGAGAAATGAATAGGACACCTCTCTCAGGAACAGAAGCTCAGCTTTGAAACCTGTGTCTCTCACTGGATTAAGATTATGATAGGTGTCCTTAACCCATGCTCTTGGCTATAACTTGGGAGCCAGGGACTTGGGTGAGGAAAAGATTACAGTTTTAAACACATAACTGCTAATAAAAATGATCACTCCTTAAATTCTGAAAGCAAGCAAAGAGTCACAGCAGCATCAGAAGTACTGTCGCTTTATAGAAATCATGAATATTTTCATATCACATTACAGTTGTCGCAGCTGTTTAAAAATATCATCTATGTTTACACAGATTCAAAACTTCAGTGGTCTCTGTTACTAACTAGATTTGGTAATTTAATACATGCACAAGGATGCACCTATACAGTACTTATATACTACTATTTTGTTTTAAAAATATGTTGATGGGCCAGAGATATAACAGCAGCACAGTGCCTGCCTGGCAAATGTAAGGTCCTGAATTTGATTTCTGGTACCAAAAAAAATATGTTGATGAATACATCTCAGTAAAATTTTGTTTAATTTCATGTATTCATTAATACATGTATTTCATGTATTTTGTTTAATTTCATGCATCTATACATATATACTGTACACTAAGAAGGTATGAGAGTATCTAAGGGGTCAATGGAATATAAATGTTTAAGAACTTCCTATTTAAAATGCTCAAATGACTAGCAGATAAATCTACAATTATAGTTAAAGATTTTAGCACATTTCTCTTTCACTAGGAAAAGCAGAAAAATTCAAGAAGAATATAGAAGACTTGCACAATACGATTTAAAAACTTGCCCTAACATATTAAAAGCCCTGTGCTCAAAAATTGCAGAATCTATATTCTTTTCAAGTGCACATGGCAAGTTTGCCCAAACTGACCACATGCTGGGTCAAAAAGAAGATCTCAACAAATATCAAAAAATGAAACCATACGGTATGTTTTCTGATTGTTATCAAATTAGTCTGTAAACTAATAAGAAAAAGAGAGGTATTCTCCTTCATCTATTGGGAGTTAAGCAATACATTTTAAATAAATTTTTCCTATGGGGAATCATAAAATATTCTAAACTGAGTGATAATGAAAACATTACATGCCAAACTATAACACCAAGTTAAAACCATGCTTTAGAGAAATTTATAGCTTTTTTTTTTTTTGTGGCACCAGGGATTGAACTCACAACCTTGTGCTTGCCAGGCAGGCTGTTAGACCACTGAATTAGATCCCTGGCCCAGAAATTTATAGTTTTAAATATATATATATGTTAGAGAAGGCAGAAAGAATCAATTATCTAAGCTCCATATTCAAGGAGTTTTAAAACATAACAGTAAATTAAACTCAAACTAGAAGCAAATAATAAAGCTAGGCAATTAATAATACAGAAAGAAAACATATAATAAAGAAGGATAAAAAATTCAAGAACTAATTCTTTAAAACAATTTAGGAAAAAAATGGATAAATCCCTGTTAGAAACTGATCAAGAAAAAAAAAAAAGGATAGTAAAAGGGACATCACTCCAAAACCAACAGATACTGAAAATAAGAAGATAGTATGAGTAACTTTATGAAAATACACTTGAGAATTTACATGTAATGAGTAAATATTTGGTAAATACAAATTATCAAAAATTACATATACAAAACAAACAGAAAATTTTGAGTCCTATATCTATTAAAAAGCATAAATAAATCCATATTAATAGTTTTTCCATGAAAGAAACTCTAAAACCAGATGGTTTCACCAGTGAATTCTCCTTAACATTCAAGGAAGAAATTATACCAAACTTACACAAACTCTTTAAATGAAACTATACAACAACCAACAATATCCTTCTGGAATTTATAGACGTAGCATATTCTTACTACCAAAATCTGATAAGATCATTATAAGAAAGGAAAATTACAGGAATATTTTCTCATGAACATAGAGGTAAAAATTGTAAATACATATAAGCCAACTTGGTTGAGAGATATGATACAAAAATATAGGCTAACAATGTAGTTATATAAAAAGGACACTACATCAACATGGCTAGATTGGGACCATTTCAGGAATTCGAAATTGGTTTAACATCCTAAGTTTAAACAATAAAATTCATTACCCTTAAAGAATAAAGTAGGAAAATCATTTTACTATCTCAAAAGACACAGAAAAAATACTCGGTAAAATTCAAAAGCTATTCATGATCAAAACTAAATTCTGGGCAAAAGAGAAATACAGAAGGATATTCTTAATCAGATGATAAAGTGAGACCGTAACAAACCTGTCTGGAAAACATGTCACCTATTGTGTAATGTTGAGCCCTTTCCCTTTGAGATTGGAATGAGACAAGAGTAGCTATTTTCACCACTGTTATTATATGTATTAGAAGCCCTTGATGGTACAAGGAGACTAGGAAAAAAAGGAAGCAAAAGACGTAAGAGCTGGAAGTGGTGGCAGATGTCTGTAATATCAGTTCCTTGGGAGGCTGAGGCAAGAGGATCACAAGCTCAAGTCTAGCCTGGGCACCTTAAAGAGACTCTGTGTCAAAATAAGAGCTAAAAGTTGGAGTTGCTCCTCAGTGGTAGAGTGCTTGCTCAGCATGGGTGAGGTCCTGGATTCAATCTCCCAGCACCATAAAAGCCAAAACAAACAAACAAATGCAGATATGACATGATACGCACAAAAATGCTACAGTAGCATTCTTCATGATACCTGGAAATGGGATATGCCAATCAACACCAGAACAGATAAACTGCAGTGTCTGCACATAGTGAATTACTACATATTGGTGAAAACAGATGGATTTTGCAGCAACATACATAAACATGGATGCAATTCAAAAATAAAATAACAAATCACAGAATATTAAGAGTACAATTACACTTACAATTCAAAAGGTTAAATGGAGCAGTATATTGAATATATAGTATATGCTTAGAAATGCACACATGCATGATAAAACTGCAAAGAAGGCAGGAAAATTATTATAGTCAAAGTCAAGAGAGAAGCAACCTGGGAAAGTGAAGAGAGCTGTTGTTGGAGAGCTTCTAAGATACTGGGTGGTTATCATGAGGTCTTTTGCTCCTTCTGCAGATATATCTATACTTTGTGCCTACTTCATATGTAATATAGCTCATTTAAAAAGTTTTCCCGAAAGCAATTTCCATTTGATGTAATCACTAGGTTACAGAAAATACAAAGGAACAGAAGCATGTATTAAATGACACCATGAGTAAGTAATCAGCAAATCAAGACTTCGGGAAATCTAGAGGACAAAGGATTTTGTTTCTTTAGCACAAAGTTACAAAAAAAAAATAAAGAAACCAATAAATTACAAAAAATTTAAGAGACAGATTAACCAATTGCCATGTAGAGACCTTCTTTAAAGACTCAAACTACAAACAATTGCCAATATCTGAAAACTAACTAAACATTTCATGACAAGAATTTATTTTTGATCTAGGGGGAAATGTGGAGATTGTACAGCACTCAAGTTTAAAAAGGGGCCTCTTACAGCTGACGGTGTAGCTCAGAGCTTGAGCAACTATGTACCATGAGTAAGGCTCTGGGTTTCATCCCCTGGCAAAAAAACAACCAAACAAAATATTTAAAGTTAATAGAACACCAGGTATGGTAGCACATGCCTGTAGTTCCAGGAAGGCTGAGGCAAGAAGAATCACAAATTTGAGCCCAGCCTGGGCAACTTCCTGAGACATTGTCACAAAATTAAAAAAGGTCTGGGAATGCAGCTCACTGTAAAGTCCTTGGTTCAATTCCCAGTATTGGAAAAAGAGAAAGAGAGAAAGAAAAAGAAAAAAGAAAAGAAAAGTGAGAAAGAGAGAAAGAAAGGGAGAGAAAGAAATAGAGGGAGAAAGAAGAAAAAGGTACAAGGTGGAAGAGTCCTGGTCTTTTAGAGATAGTTAATAAAAAAAATTTATATATGAAATTACAACATGTCAAAGTTTTGATTCAAAATAAGCCTGGTGGGAAGGAGAGATGATGGCACAGAGAAAGTGATATGAGTTGAAAATTATTAAAGCTAATGATGATATACTAGGCTTCCCTAAAGTACTCTATATTTATATAGATTTGAATATTTGCGCAGTAAAAAAATAAAAACAGGAATGGAGGCAGGGTAGGGAAGGGGAAGAACCTGGCAAAACCAACATCTGTTTTGAAACAGTCAAAATATAAAGATGTGAATGTGAATTACAGTTTAGGGTTCTTTATCTTCTCATCTTGCCCAGAAGAGCACTGTGGCTCCCCAGCCCACACACAAGATAACCGACATCTGTGTTTTTCAAACTTTGTTGCAGGCACGTATCACCCACGGATGATCTTGTTGAAATGCTGAGTTAGGTCCAGAGGGCTGTGGTTGGGCCTGAGAGTCTGCATTTCTAGAAAGTGCCCAGCAGATACTCTTACTGGGCCGTCTCCAAGAATGTGGTT
>RJWT010037695.1:0-13018 GCA_004365215.1 Cuniculus paca
GAAAGAGAAGAGACAAAATGAATAAGAATGCACAACTAAAGGTAGAGAAGGAGAGAAAAAGGAGAGGGAAGGGAGACCAGCAATCAGACAAGTTTTACAAGTTTCCCTTGAGATAAACTTATACCCTAAATGCACAGTCACTGGACCATTTTTCATCTAATTGGTGAATACCAATTAAGCTAAGATTGTCATGCTTTTTCATTTATATCAGAAAACAACTTCCAAGGTTGGAAATGCAGTCATCTCTATTTATTTTCTTTTCTTAACAAAAATGAAAGACTTATACGCTGTTTTTTTGAGGAGGTGGTTGTTTTGTTTTGTTTTGTTTTGTTTTGTTTTTTCTTTTAACCACTACTCACCTCTGAGATTCAATCCTGGTGTTATGTTTCATGGGCTATTTACCTATCTGGAATATCTGGAAAGTATGCCCGACTGGGGAAACTTCCCTCTCCCTTGTGAAATGAAGTGACATGGGTGACATATGTGCCACTTTTCTACCTTTCAATGTATTAGAGTGAAATAAACAGCTGACATTTATTGCTAAACTTTCCTGGGGAGCAGGATATCAACCATTCATATTCTATTACTTATTTGTGCCCTATATTGGTCCTTGGATGATTAGGAGAGTTTTTCAACAGCATGTACAATATTATGACATAATTTAGAATAAAGAATCAACAGCAACAGGAATAATATTTAAAAAAAAATAGAAAGTCGAGATTGGGAAAGCCCATGACAGCTATGGGAGCTATAATTGTGTCTCAAATTTAGCTCGAGAGAAAAGTTTCCAGGCAGCCAGGGCAGCAACCTAAGAGCTGGACCCAGGAGACCAACCTCAGACTGAAAAGAAAAGAAGGCCAGAGTCACTAGCATAACCAGGAAGCTTACAGGGACAGGCACACGAGAGGGCCGAGGATGCTGAAAGGCCTGAGAGCCTGCACATGGACAATCAGTGAGCCAGATATAGCAACTTTGTTCCTGTCTTTGCAGCCTAACTCCACCCCTCAGCCTCCTTTAGGATGGATAACACGGTAACACAGAGGACTGGTTGGCAGGCAAGGGCTCCGTGTTGACACGGTCTTTTAAGGGTGGATCCAAATGCTTTTGAGATCAAGTGAGAAAGCAGTAAACTGAACCCTTGCAGTATACCTGTAGACATAGCCAGGGATTTCCTGAAGAAAAGTCTGCTCATGCATGGCTACAATGAAGTGCTAAACTTGTGGCATTCTACACCATGGATCACGACTCTGCTTCTCTTGGTAAAAAAAAAAAAAAAAAAAAAAAAGCAAAATGCTCGAAGCAGGTTTTACCAGGCACTCAGCAAAATTAAAAAAAAAAAAACCTCATAAATATCCTCATGAGCAATAACTTCTCAGTGAATCTGTCTGGGTGCATTAGCTGTACAATATGCCCCAGAAGAATTAGATGAATGAACCTGCAACAGGCAGGTATCAGATATGAAGCAGTACAATTTGGAGGACACCTACCCAAAGAAGAATTTTCATTTTAGGATGGTTACTATTGAATGACTTCTTTTAAAAATCAGCTTCTAGGACTACCTGTTCGCGGTAGGATGCTCCCGATACCTAACAAGACATCAGCACTCACAAGGGTTGTGTCTTCCCGTTCTCCTATGATCTACAGCCAGGCATTCAGGCGAATGCACAGAACTATAACTTTGCAAACAGATGAAAGTGCAGAGGAAAAATAATCTCAAGTTATTATCTAATTTCATAACAATTCATTCTGGCTAGCCCTGCTTCTGACAGAAATATGAAAATACAATGTACCAGACTTCCTATCACATCTGAATCAATAGCGGAATAGTTTTTGAGAGTTGTGGAACCTCCAATTGTCTCTTCTGATTCAAAAAGTGTGGAGAAGGAATTCCTCTTCCCCATGCCTTGATCCTCACGGCATCCAAAACAATACACCCCCCACTGAGATGCTTACATTCTAATCCTGGAATCTACGAACATGTTAGGTTACACAGCCAAGTGGAATTAAGGCTGAAGATGGAACTGAATTGTTAATCAACTGACCTTGAAATGGGGAGATTATCTGGGATTATCCCAGTGGGCCCAATGTAATCAGAGGGTCCTTAAACATAGACGAAAGAAGCAGAGGAGTTAGCACCAGGGGTGGGGGCAGGGGAGAAGGAGAGGAGTAAGAGACGCAACCAGTCTTGCTGGCTTTGAATATGAAAGGGGGCCAAGAACCAGGCCAAGTAGACCACCTCTCGAAACTGCAAATGGCGAGAAAACAGATGTTTTTTTCCCCTGGAGTCTTCACAAAGGAATTTGGCTCTGTTGATTTTAGCAAAGTGAGACTTTATTTTGACTTTGTGACTGTAAAATAATAAATTTATTGTTTTAACTAGTACATTATTTCTTTCTAACTGTAACTCATGCATAGCCCAAAAATTCACCTCTCTGTCTTCCTGATGGCTGTGGTTCTCCAACCTTGGCTACATATTCGAATCTTTTAGGAGGTTTTCAAAATACTGAATTCTCAAGTCTCTACTCAGATTCTGATTTAATTAGTCCTGGAAACATCCCAAGAGTGAGGAACTTGAAAAGTTCTCTGAGGCAGTGCTAATGTGCAGGTGAGTTTGACTATCATTAACCCATCAGTGTCTTAATAATTTTCACTTTTATCATGGCCAGACCATCAGATTGAAAGCCTATTGCACTGAAAGTCTGATGAAAGAACCATAAAAGACATAACTGACATATACATTTAATAAATTTCTCTCCAGAATAATAGAGGCCACAACTATGGTCAATAGTGGAGACATCACAGCAGAACCTTGCTTGCTCCTTGTATAAAATACTAGCACAGGACAGTGGGTTCCTAAAGTCCTATACAGATCAGAGTTTACCTACAAAGAAATGAATCCGGAGTGCCTAGTTTAAGCAGAAAAAATGTTTAGAACAGGTTGCTAAGTGACTTAATGAGTCACTGTGAGGCCTGAAGAAACAGCCTCTAAGTCAAGATTTTAAGAACAAAAAGTCACAGTGTAGAAACGGTTAACCAAACGTACTTCTGCCTCTGTGTGATCAGAAAGCAACTGGCTCCAGAATCACACTACGCTGCTATTTTCAGGAAGTTGCTACAACAAAGAAGCTGCCACATTAGAAAGTTGCATCACATCTGCCTTGATACACCCCAGCTAAAGGGATGCCTGTAGTGAGCCTCTTAGTATTTGCTCACCTACTTACCAGACACTGGTGTATATGTTAGTGCCACTAAAGAAGAAAATCCTATCATGACTATGCTTTCTAGAAAAAAGCAAAAGTATAGCTTCCATCTCACTTCTGCTTTTTCAGGCCTTTAGAAGTGCATTTAATCAGCTCAATTTACATGGTATATAAAACCTCAGCTGCAAGAGAGTACAGGAAAAATTATTCCAACTTCTTCAGTTATAACGATACATTTCATAGACTGTTCCTCTGACTACTCAACATCTATACTTACCTTCTCCCCATATTTTAACACCCAAAGAATATTAAGAATTTTCCCTGAGGCAAAAAATTGTTTCACCTTCCCTCAAAAAGAGAGACCCTCAACCTGTGCATGTATCTCTGGGTGATACTCATTCTTTCCCTAGTTTAGTCATAATACATCATTACCACATAAATTACCTTATAAAGTTTACCACCATTGGTAGACCATTTATAAAACTGTCAGGATAAAGGAAAAGAGAAAAGTCACTAATATCTATAAAATATATGTGACAGATCAAGTTATAAATTGTTGCTGGTTATGACAGTTATGCCAATCACAAGAGCTGGCACTTGTAAGGTTTCTCTTCCACAACCCATTACACTATGTTTGGCCTCTCTCAGCATCACAGTTGGACCAGGTTATTTAGCTAGTGGAGTTACCCAAATCTTTAATCTTAATGTATCTGAGCCCCTATTAATCTCATTAATTATAGTAGATTTTTGTAGGCTTCCACTGAAAGTTAATGTTAAATATATAAATTAACTACATATAACTGCTAAAAAAATAATGCTAATATAAGGTAACCTTCAAAACTGGACATAGCACTACTTTGAGCTGCCTCAAATGATACAGTAGGTTCCAAAAATATTTCTATCTATTCCTATCATGTAGCAGCAATTCTGTTTCCCTTTGATAATGAGTATTAATTGTCTGCTTAACAAAGCAGTGACCTCTCTTTTGCCTTTTGGTTCATTGGCACAAATTGCCCAGAATGGTCAGTGGTAATCTCAAATTCCAACTCAGTGTGACAAATGTAATTCTTGATGTTTTGCATTGAGAAAGATACAACATTGGCTAGGTTGTATCTTTCTCAATGCATTCCTGCCAAAAATCTATACCCTGGGACTAATTGTAAGGAAATAGCATGTTGGACTAGGAAGAGAGGCTTACAGACATCTATGAAAGAAATCAATGTGTTCAATTTACCTTTTGGAAACTTCTCAAAGCATGCACTATTGTGCACAAATGTGGGTCACACCTAGCATCATATTCTGTGCCCATCCTACAAGTTCTATTCACATATTTTTCCCCAGTCCTTTTAAATTCCAGTCCTCTAATTGTTTTCCTTCCAAATCCCTGGACATCCAGCTAATCCATGTTTATTAGCCTTTACCAATGGATGTGTTGACCCAGATCTCTGAACATTTTTATTTTCAGACAACACTGACAAGTTCTGCCCGTTAAGTTTTCCTTCCCCACTGTACTTCGAGATCACCACTGGAAGTTATTTTCCCTGTCATGCATCAAGGCCCCCACTGAGTGGGGCTATAGTGCTATGTCAGTTGACTTCCAACAGATGTAAGCACATTACATGGCTGGTTCCATATACAAGGGTTGATAGGGAGCAGAGGAGGAGAGAAGGTTCTTAGATAATTTGTTCGCTGGGTTTTCCCCAAGAATCTAAAGGTTATGCCCTGGCAGTGTAAGTCCTTTGTACAGGCAATGTGTATGCTTTCAAGACCACTTAACAAAGTACTAAAAAATGAAGACTAAGAAGTCCCCTTCTTATAGTATGAATCAGGAGATAATTTCCAGTTCATGAGAAGCAAGCCAGTCCTGTGTCTCAAAGGGAGGATAATAAAATGATAAATAGCATATGTCATCACTCCATAGTTGTAGGAACCTGCACTGTAATTCTCCTTGAGAAGCCTGCTACAGGCTTCAAGTATCACTCGCATCTGATACAGACTCTCAGGCACTATTAGAGCAGATGGTATTATGGCATGTGTCTGGATATCCCTGCAAAGTCTCACAAAGTCATAGGTGGAGCTTTTCTGAGGTAGCTGAATCTACAGTGTGAGAAGCTGGAATTAAGGGTGTCCCACCCTAGATGTGAGCGCTACCCATCCTAAGGGCAGATAACCTAGATAGAATATGTTGTAGTCAGGGGTTTCAAGGAAAACAACGACATACAGGACACCGAATTTATAGTATTATTTTATGATGGTCACCCAGAGTTAAATACAAAAAAGTGCAGAAAATATGTCCACAACACTGAAGACCTCAAAAATCCAACCGGGGGCCTGGATCCCACAGCAATGTCCTGCATGAGTCCAGTTGAAGACCTAGAGCCCATGACAATGCCTCCCACAAGTCCAACTGGAGGCCTAGAGCCCATGACAATGACTCACGCAAGTCTGTTTTACGGATCTGCGCTGGGAAGGCCTAAAGGTCAGTGGTGGAAGCTAGAAAGTCTACGCCAGCGGGATGAAGGATCTGTGCAAGTAGGTTGAGGGCTCTTCAGTGGAACCAAGAAGCGAAGCTCAAAATGAGGACCAGGGTTCCCCTGAAAAGTACCACAGTCATCCTCAGCAACAATGAGGTCCTGAGCTCCCCCAACAATGAGAACAGTCAAGTACATATCAGGAATCCAGTGTGACAAACCTCTTGAAGATTAAACAGCACACATCTTCCCCTCCAGAGCCAGGATATGATGCTCCAAGTAAGGATTAGAGCTCCCCTAAAGTGAGCCACTGCTGTTCTCAGCGACAAGATCCTGAGCTCCTCTGATGAAAATGGCCAAATGCATATCAGGGAAGCCAGCATGACAAGTTCCTCCAGGAGAACCAGTGGCTCCAAACAACAACACTTGGGAGAACCCACAATGCCCAACTCTTCCTCTCCATGTCTCCTTTTTATACTGGCAACTTTCCTCAGATGGGGCATCCACACTCAGCACCATGCTGATTTAATTTAGCTGGTGTTAAGTTGACTATCAGTTTTTAATCCATAACACTGTGTGAGAGGAGGGCAAGGGGATGGTGTGAGTGCTACACCTGTGCTAGGGGATGGTAGCTCGCTTACAGTATAAGGGAGGAAAAGAGGCTTGTTTGTCCCCCTTTTGCTCTTGCTGTTTTTGCTGTCTTCTGCCACCTTAAAGTGTTGCCCCTGTGCCATGCCACCCTGCCTTGGAGCCAGCTGTATATGGACAGAAATCTCCACAGAGAACTAAATAAACCTTTCCTTTCTTAGTTTTGGGCTTTGGGTGTTTCGTCTTGTCAACTAGAGAAAAGAAATCAAGACACTGGGTATGAGAAGTCATCTTGTTATTATTTTCCCAGTTGATGAATGTATATTTCCAGTAGACATTTTAACAGCTGGAGAACTGCCACATTGGCTTTGTGGAGTAAAGATGATTAATTATGCAGGGTCATGTAGGGGTGGAACTACTGCTATCTATCAAAGTAGTAAAACAAACAAAAATACTACAATGTTAAGGAATTGTAGAGATTATTACCCCCAAGTAGAAGGTTTTAAAGAAGTGCAGGGTTGTGATTTGCTCATATCTTCCTTTAACTCATATATTTGGCCTTTAAAGAAAAACTGTGGAGTTGACAATGGATTTCTGTAAATTTAAGCAGATGTGACTCCAATTGTGTTTGCTGTGTCACATGTCAAGTCAGTAGTCTGGAGCATTTTGAGGTATGCCATTAAAAGTGAAAGACTAGTTGTTGTACCTTCCAGAAAGAAGAAGGCACAAGTTTGACAGATGTACTTTGGCTATGGGAAACATAACATATCACATTTGGATATGCTTCTCAGACTCATCCATTGAGTGACATATAAGGCTGCCAGCTTTATGTAGAGCCCAGAGTACCAAAGGCTTTGCAGACCATACAGGCTGCAGAGCAAGCAACACACCACTTGACCCTAATTACCCATCTGTCTTGGTTACTTTTCTCATCACTTAGACAAAATACCTGACACTCAAAGTTAAAAGAGGAAAAGTTAACTGTAGCTCATGGTTTGTAGAGTTTTCAGTTCATAGTTAGTTTGCTCCAAGACAGGGTAGAGAGGCATCACAGAGGAGAAAGAGTTCATGATGGCAGAAGGCAGCAAAGCAGGAAATTAGTGAAGAAGAAAGCAAGAAGCAACACACCACCTCTCTTTCTTTTCCTTCTATTCTGTTATGGATTAAAAACTGGTAGTCAACTTAACACCAGCTAAATTAAATCAGCATGGTGCTGAGTACAGATGGCCCACCTGAAAGAAGTTACCAGTATAAAAAGGAGACATGGAGAGGAAGAGTTGGGCATTGTGGGTTCTCCGAAGTGTCATTGTCATGGGCTCTAGGCCTCCAGTTGGACTCATGCAGGACATTGCTGTGGGATCCAGGCCCCCGGTTGGATTTTTGAGGTCTTCAGTGTTGTGGACATATTTTCTGCACTTTTTTGTATTTAACTCTGGGTGACCATCATAAAATAATACTATAAATTCTGTGTCCTGTATGTAGTTGTTCTCCTTGCAACCCCTGACTACAACACACAGAATGAGGATGTTTACAAAGTGAGGGCCCTGAATTCCTGCTGAATCCTTAGTCAAACTTCTAAAATTCTCAAGTTGACATGATGCATTAACCATTACAATCCACCCCTTGTCAACTTGGCAACCAGACACATTTCATTAAACTGCTCTCCAAATACAAAGACATGCTTCTTCTTAACATGCCACAACTTGAACATTATAGCACAGGTTTAATAATCTTTAAAAACCAGTGTTATGGTTTGTACATTGTGTCAACTTGAGAAGTCTAGATGCTTAATTAAGAAACTCAGCAGCTCTACATCCTGGGGTGTAGAGAACAAGCAGTTACCATTCTAGGATGTTGTTCACTGTGTCAATTTAAAAGGTCAGAAGTTTAAGTGATTCAGCATGGGGCCAGGGTCCATAGTTTGTAACATCCTCAGTTTGTAACATCCTCATCCTGTGCAAGAGGAGGGCAGGCAGATGGTGTGAGTGCTACATCCACCCCAGGGGAGTAGCCTGCATACAATAAAAGACAAAGGAGGAGGGACCAGGGGCTGCTTCTTCAGAGGAGCTCCAGTCTTTGCCTTCAGCTTGGGTGTCGTCTCCTGGCTTCTGGCACAGACTGTTCAGCTTCTGCCTGGGACTCTTCAGCCTTTGTCGTAGACTCTTCAGCCTTCATCATAGACTCTTAAGTCTTCGTTGTAGACTCTTCAGCCTTCATCGTAGACTCTTCAGTGTTCCGTCGTAGACCCATCAGCCTTCTGACACGGACTTGCACAGGACACTGCAGTAAGCTCCAGCCCTCGGGCTGGACCCCCTTTAACTTCCAGCATGCAGACACCCTCTGCACGCTCCCTCCTTCAACTTTGTGACTGACCATTGTAAGCCAATCTTGTAATTTCTTATACAGTTGTCTATCTTGTATTATATCTGTTTCTCTAGTAAACTCTGACTGATTCAACCAGTATTAAGTCTATCAACATTATATTACTTTAGAACTATAACATTTCTCTCCTGGCCCCCAAAAGACTCATTCATATCCATTTATGCAAAAGGCATTTAGTCTATCTGCAAGAGTTGCCAAAGTCCAGCATTGCTGAAAAGTCCAAGTCCCAAGTCTCCTTCAAGATGTAAGGCTAACTCTTAGCTGTAAGCCCCTGTACAAATGAAAATAAAGTTTAAAACTTCCAACATTCAGTGACACAAGATAAACATTTTCATTCCAAAAGTTACAACAGGGGAATACAAAAAAAGTGGACCAAAGGAATCCCAGAATCCATCAGGGCAAACATTAAGTCTTGTGGTTCCTTGTCCAGCATCTGAAGCAATCTGTGACAAATTGTGAGGTCCAAAGCACTTGCATGATTCCACCCCTGTGGCACTTCTGGTGGTTGTAGCTCCCATGGATTCTTTCTTGGACTTGCTTTGCTCCCTCTTTGCAGCTTTCTTCAGACAATCCACATTCCTGGCTTTTCCAAACTTTGGGGGTCTTCACTGCACCTTTGGCTTCACACTCACAGATTCACACACTGTCCTTTCGGTGGAATACTGCCTGGCCTCCCAAGCCCTCTGAAATTGGGGTGGAAGCCTTTTTAACCCCCAAAGCTCTTACATTATGCATGTACCTAAAACCAGTGCCATGTGGTGATTCCAAGATCTGCTACCAGCTGGAGCAGTAGCCAGGCTTTCCTCTCTCTTGGATGTAGAATTTGAGTGCCTGGATTGATGGGCACTCTGAATCCAATTCTGAGGAACAAATTTTCTATGCTGCCACCATTCTAGAACATGGTGCTATCAAAGCACTGGCTTTCTTATCAGAGCAAAGTCTTTCACTTTTGCAATTTTGAGGCTGCAAAAGGTGGAAACTTGCTGCTTCTTTTGATGACCTGAGGTCATCTTTTATATTCTTCTGTTCCTTCTCAGCAATCGAGATCTCCTTAGCTCTATCTTTGCAGTCCACAGCTTTACTTGAGCTTCCATTCTGTCCAAACTCACATTTTAAATCATCCTTTTTGCTGTTGTTTTACAACATAAATCTGGCTAAAAGTGCCCAACAATAGCCATGCCACAACCTCAATATTTGACTGCCTTGAAATTTCTGCCAGATTAATTAGTCCAGCACTCTTAATCTTAGTCTCAGGCAAAGTCTCTGGACAGGAGCAAAATACAGACAAATGTTTTGCCAAACCATAACATACATCATCTGGAGTCCAGCGCCCCATGCAATCCTTCTTTTCCCAGCAGAAACCTCTGAAACCTGGTCTTTACTGGCAAGATTTCTATCACCTTCTGGTCTTCTGAGATCTGACCAGAATCTGCCATACAGAACAGCCTAACACATTCCAGTGCTGCTCTTTCAAGTGATAATTCTGAATCTTTCCAAACTCTTCCCACAAGCCATTCCCAATGGTTCTTGAACCACATGGTCAGGTGCAGTCACAAAATTGTCTCATTGCTGAGACAAAATACTCAATGCCCCAAATTAAGGAAGGAAAGGTTTATTTAGTTCACAGTGTGCGGAGGTTTCAGTCCATATTCAGCTGGCTCCAAGACAGGATGTCATGGCAAAGAGGCAACACTTCAAGGTGGCAGAAGACAGAAAAAGCAGCAAGAGCAAAAGGGGGGCAAACAAGCCTCTTTTCCTCCCTTATATTGTGAGCAGGCCACTACCCCATAGCACAGGTGTATCAGTCACACTATCTCCCTGCCCTCCTCTTGCACAGAATAAGGATGCTTACAAAGTGAGGACCCTGGCTCCCTGCTGAGTGGCTTAGTTAAACTTCTAAACTTCTCAAGTTGACACAATGTATCAACCATCCCAGTGAGATCACCAACAGATAAACTGAAATCCAAATTCCATTTATTGCCTTTAGAAAAAGAAGCAAAGTAGTATTCTCAGTTTTAGGAAATTAATAATGAATTCAATAATCTCTCAACAGTCTTAGTTTTTTCCTTTTCCCAGTATGAAATTCAGGTTGTTTGTTTTGAGATAGCGTCTCACTATGGAGTTCAAGCTGCCCTTGAACTTGTAGCAATCCTTCTGCTTCACATCCCAAGTGCTGGGATTACAGGCATACACCACCATGCCCAGGTAAGAGTTGAGTTATTAAACAGTTACAAGTTTTTTTGAGAAAGATTAGGAGAAAGATTTATAGTCAAGATTACAGATTGAGGGGCCAGGGATATAGCCTAGTGGCCTAAGTGCCTGCCTGTGCAACGTCATCAGTTTGATTTCCAGTACCAAAAAATAAAAATAAAAAAAATTACAGATCCTGGGAGAATGGTCATCTAGAAACTTGATGGCCAACTAACCACCAACAAAGTCTGGCTGTTACTGTTGTCCTGCTGCCAGATGACGTTTCCACCTTCTTTTGACATTTAAATATTGTTATCAGTCCTCTCCACTCCAACATCTCAACAGACCCATTGATAGCAAAACTCTTATTTCAGTAGCAACATCTCCTACCTTCACTGCTGGACTGCAGAGGGCTCCACTGAGGTGCAGGGGTTTTTGTTTATGTTTTTTTTCCTTGGTTTTTGTTGTTGTTGCTGCTGTTGTTGTTGTTGTTGTTGTTGTTGTTGTTGTTGTTGTTGTTTTTCTCAATGCCTTGGTGAAAAGAGCATCTTTGGTGGGTAGGTCGGGTACACAAGAAATATTTTTCCCTTCAAATAGTTCTTTTTTCTACGTGTTTGGATTTCTTTCTCTCCACTCCAGTTTCTGATTTTTGATGCCTCGATTTCCTTTCAAGCATACCACTATTTGGCCCTGTTGCTAGTCAATTAGACAGGCTGAGTTACAAGTATTCTTAAGTATCCCAACTAGAAAAACAAATCAAGAATCTTTAGAAAATGCTCCATACCAATAAATCAAAACTTCACATTTTTGCTTTTTCTTCTATAGTCTAGGTTCTGTAATCCATTCCCACAACTATTCTCTATGTTTGGTATTATATAAATAAACAAAATCTTGCAGATCTTTGGATGTATAAAGCTTTGCCTAAAGCTCCTAGTACTTATCTTTCTGACATGTGATGAAGTTTCGCTCAGTTATAGGTCTAGAACAATGAGTGGTGGAGATAGGGGCAGGAGAACTGGCATCCCCTTGCAGAGAAACTGCCTCAGCAAGCTCTTTAGAGGATCACTAAGCAACTGAAGGACCAGCCTTATCAGATAGGTAAAGAGAAGATACTTCTGCTGTCAAAAGAGGTTCAGTGGAGTTTGGGGATTTGTGTACTTAAATAAAATTGAACATACCACATGGCTCCATTTCAGTCTTCAGGGTCCCACTCTTTCCCAATCAATACCCAAACTTTTGCACAGCAGATCTGTCAGTTCATATCATTTTTAATCATCAACCCACAGAATCAAACTGCATTTGATATTAGGATGTATTGTCCCTGTCACTACATGAAATGAATGATCTTGCTAGGAAGTCACAGGGACTCCTTGGCCCTTCGATTATAACAATAAATTTGCAATCTTTAGCAAAAATTTTTTTCTTAATTTCTCCAATGCAGGTAGAATCAGTTCTCCAACTTCACAATCTTTGTATTCTTCATTCTCACAATAATGCTCAGCGAGTACTCAATCCACCAAAGATTTGCCTGTTCTGAGATTCTGAATGAGCAATAGATGATACACACACCCTAGGTCACTGTTTTGCTACTGCATGTCCTGAGTTGCCAGCATTCTATACTCCAATGTTAACTTAATTGGTGCTCCCTTCGAACCCAATCAAGTCAGAAAAAACTAATCCATATTTCCAATTTCTTTAAAAACTCTGCTGCTTGTGACTTTCCTGTGCCAGTAGTGGTTCTAGTCAGGACTCAATTGAAGAGAACATAAGCCATTCTAGCAAGTTTGCACATAAAGGAGTTTATCATAGTGCGTTAAAAAGCTCACTGGATGATTATGAAAGCCAAGAAAAAAAGACTAAGGTTGGGATTTCAGAAATGGTTCCCAGAGCCACATGGTAGAACTGGGTTACCAAGGGAACACTTGAGTCACCTGAAATTAGGAAACTGCCACTTTCTGAAACACAGCATGACTACCAAAGTCAGGCAGCCACCATGCTGTGGAAGTTTCCATGGACAGGAAGCTGGCTCCACACCAGACCAGACATGCTCTAAGTGTTACCTCCAGAATGAGATTCCTATGACCTGGCTCTTGACACCCACAGACTTCTAACACTGCAGCAGAAATGCAAACACCTCCACAACCAATTCAAAAAGGACACACACACACACACACACACACACACACA
>RJWT010037696.1:0-13109 GCA_004365215.1 Cuniculus paca
TATTATCTAAGTCTGGATTTTTTGGAGGAGGTGGAGAAAGATAAGAATTATACAAATTTAAGTTGATTAACACCTCATGGGCCATCCATCTATCATTTTTCCCTGTAATACTCTAATTCCTGAATCATTATTGTAGATACCTTTAGGTCAAGGCAACCTAGTTTCTCCTTAATCCTTCCCACTATGACAATCACATCTGTTTTCTTCTGAAAGTTAGGCTCTGTCACTTGGTCTTTGGTATTCTAGGATCATTTCATAGCTCACTGATGAAAAGAAATTCAGTAGCAAGATAGTATATTGTTATGGGTTGTGTTTAGATGCCTCACAAAGCCTCATATGGTCATAGGTGGGGTTTTTTCAGAGGTGGCTGGATCCAGAGTGTGTGGTGCAGGAATTGATTCATGCTGCAATGCTAGCATCGAGGGCACTAGGATTAAGGGTATGAGTGCTACCTGCTCTGAGTAACATGAATAAGATACAGGAGATATAAATAGCTATGGTTGTACCTTGTTGCTTTGCTACCTTCTGCATACCATGAACTGTTTTTCCTCTGCAAAGCCACTTTGCCTTGGAGACAGCCAATTATGGGCTGAAGGCACTACAAGATGTGAGCTAAATAAACTTTCTCCTTTAACTTTGGGTGTTAGGTACTTTGTCTCAGCAATAAGAAAAGTAACTAAGGCAGAAATTGTATGGTCACTGCTGTGATTGGACCTGACCATGTGGTTCAGAGCCTTTGCAGCTGGCTTATGGGAAGAGTTTGGAAAGATTCTGAGATGCTGGATGGAAAAGCAACCTTGGAAACCTTTAGGCTGTACTTGATGGGAGGTTCTGGTCAGAGCTCAAAAGACCAGAATGCTGATCAAAATTCTGCTGGTAAAGACTAAGTTCAAGAGGTTTCTGCTAAAGTGAAGGACTACATTGGTTGTTGGACTACAGATGATGTGTGTTTTGCCTTGGCAGAAAGTTTGTCTGCATTTTTCTCATGTCCAGAGACTCTACCTGAGATAAAATTAAGGGTAGCAGACTAATTCATCAGGCAGAAGAAATTTTAAGGCAGTCTAATGTTGAGGTGGTCACATGGCTACTGTTGGGAACTTTTAGCCAGATTTATATTGAGAATCAAGGGCAAAGATCCCAGTAGAATGACATGAAATGTTTTGAGTTTGACCAGAAGGGAAACTCCAGAAAGTTATAGCCTGTAAAGATGGAACAGCATTAACTGGTCACTGAAAAGACTAGCAAAAAAGACCAAATATTTCAGAAGACAACAAAAAGATAGCCTAAGGACATCACAAAAAACAACATGACTCCAACCTCTGCAACTTCAGAGTTGCAAAGTTGGAACACTTTGCTTTGAGAAGTGAGCCCCAGAGCACCATTTCCCAGAATGGTGGCAGCCTAAGGAAGTTGTTCCTTGGAATTTGGTTCATAGGCATTCAATCCTAGAGCCAAGAGAGAAGGAAGCCTGGCCACTACTCCAGCTGGCAGCAGACCCTGGCATCATCCATATGGTGCTGGTTCTATGTGCTTGCAGAATGCAAGAGTTGTAGGGTCAAGAAAGCTTCCACACAGATTTCAGAAAAAGGGTTGGGAGGCGAAGCACTGTGTGAAGCTAAAGGGTCAGTAGAGACCCCAGAAGTTTGGAAAGGTGAGGAACATGGGTAGTGTGAGGAAAGAAGAGAGCAGAGCTAGCCCCAGGAAAAAACCATGGGAGCTACAACCACCAGTAGTACCATAGGGGTGCAGCTACCCAAGTCCTTTGGAGTTCACAATTTGTCACAGATTTCTAAGGATGTTGGAAGTGGAATTGTGGGATTTAATATTTACCCTGCTGGATTTCAGTCTTTGTTCTCATTCCTTGCTATTGCTCTGTTTGTAACTTTTGAAATGGAAATGTCTATCTCGTGCCATTGATTGTTGGAAGTGTTTAACTTTTTTTTTCATTTTTACAGGGACTTGCAGCCAAGAGTTTGCCTTAAATCTCAGAGGAGACTTTGGACTTGGACTTTTCAGCAATGCTCAAAATGTTATGACTGTGATAACTATTGGAGATGGACTAAATGCCTTCTGCATAAAGGGATATGCATGAGCTTTTGAAGGGCTAAGGGAAGAATATTATGGCTTACGTTTAGTTGGTCCCCCAAAGCCTCATGGAGTCATAGGTGGGGCTTTTTCAGAGGTGGCTGGATCTAGAATGTGCGATGCTGGACTTGTTTCATGGTGCAACCCTAGGATCAAGGGCACTAGGATTAAGATTGTGAGTGCTACCTGCCCTAAGTGGCCTGGATAAAATATAAGGAATAGATACCTGCTGTTGCTTTGATATCTTCTTTCCGTCATGAACTGTTTATCTTCTGGAATGCCACCCTGTTTTGGAGCCAGCCAATTATGGGTTGGAACCTCAACAAACTATGAGCTTAATAAAACTTTCTTCCTTTAACTTTGGGTGTTGAGTATTTTGCCGCAGCAATGAGAAGTGTAACTAAACCATCCGTTTTACTGTTAGAGCAATAGATGAAGTCCTCTGCTGACCTTCTTATCCCTGCCTGCCACCACCAGGAGAGCCTTCATTATAGTCATGGGGAAGAACTATTTATGGTTCCTTCTAATAAATGGCTTAGTAGGGGTTTCTGGCCTCACATAACAACCCTGTCTAATATTCAAACTTCCATTATTAGCCCTGTAGCACCTTAGGTTTTCTGTAAGGCAATTCTGACATATCTGCTTCTTTTACTGTGTACCATTATTGTGTTCATCCTTTGAGTACCCATACCAGCAGTGGACTGGGACTATCTCAGATCTTTGCCAGGATAGTAAATCCTGAATCTTTGTTCAGGCTGTGTTGAGACGAGACACAAGTTATTGGCCTTGGCCAAAATGTGTGAGTGGTACTGGATGTTGAAGAAAAAAAAGCATCCCCTAGAGGTTTATGATTCTTAGGTTTCTCCACTCATAGGTTGAGGGGTACCCTGGAAATGCTAATTTCCCTTCATTTCCAGGCTGTGTATGAGTGCAGAGCGTGCTTCAGTTTACCATGCCTCGGCGTTGCATCTGACCTGGGGCTACACATGAAGATTGGGTAGTTTGTGGTTATGGCAAAATCCTGTCAGCAAGCCAGCAACCATGAGAATGTTTGTTGTAACCATAGTGGGAATCTGGAATAAATAAGAAGAAAAAGAAGTGAAGGGAGAAGATTGGCTTAAATTGTCCAAATAATTGAATCTGGAACATGGTAGAGAATTGGAATTAAAACTTAGCCTGTCTCCTTCTAAACACCATCTCTTAAACACTGCTACTTTTCCCCCTAGGAAAAACAGTACATAGGAAAGGGCTTTTTGACACTGAAGTGAGAGAACAAAGCTTAGCTCAGCAGCCATCTGTGGGCGCCTTGCTGTTAGCTTCTAAAAGAGCACAGCTGCCTGCAAAGTTACTCGCCCATGGTCTCCGTGCCTTCTGGAAATTCTGAGCACTCATTCTGCGTGGCACAACTCCCCAAGGAGCCACATGGTTTTGACGACTTGCCCTCATCAAGCCTATGTGTCCATTCTGTGAGCACTAAGCTTACTGCCACTCTGCAGTCTGTGTCCTTGCTGTCACCTCTGCCTAGAACTTTATTTGCCTGTCCCTTTGCATGGATGCCTCCTCTTTACTTTGAGCTCCACTGCGTGTGAGAGAAGTGGACACTGACCTCCTCATCTAAAGGAGCACCCAGCCTCCCTCTGCTCAGCCACTCTCTCTGTTGTAATTCTGGTTGCATGCTTCCTGGCACCACCAGAGGCTTTTACACCATGCACATTTCTTTGGTAAGTAGGGTGGATTTCACCAGTGCAATGCATAGAATGCAGACCAAATTTTGCTTTCTTCTATGTGTACTTCTATCTAAACATGACAGAATTTTAAATAGTCAGATCAGTTATCTTATCAAATGTCCAGACAAAACTTAGCTTAATAAAGAATAGTAACTTTCTCTTCTGGAAAAACATTGAGGCATTATAGTCATTGTCCTTGGCCATAGGACTGATGTAAAAACTGACCTGTATGCTCAGAGCCTCAGAGGTCCAAGTATTCTTCTGTATCATATTTTCCCCAGTGTGGGGATTGAACCCAGGGCCCAGTGCATGTTACACAAGCTTTTTACTACTGAGCGGCATCTCCATACCGTAACTTATTTTCAAAAACCCTATACTTTCTTTGACATTTTTTTTTAAATTGGTCTTTCTGATTTTGTTGTCATTTTCTTTAGTTTTTGCCTTGATGACTTAGAACTTGACTCAAGACTTTGTGTCTTTGAGATTTCATTGATGTCTTCAATTAGGAGCTGCCCAAAGACTCTTTATTGAGCAGAAATCCCAGAACAACTTCTGAGACTTGGTTTTATGGACCAGCAATGAAAATTGTTGAGAAGAGATTATTCCATAAATAAATGCCCATTTAAAACTTCTAAAACTCATAGAGTAACTGGAATATCAAAGATTGCATTCACAAACTCAATAGTTCTTCTACTGATAATAAACTTAGGAAATGAAATAACCATTTTACTGTTGAATAAATTTTAAATCAGAAAAGTGAATATGACTATACTGGGAAATATTTATTTGTGTTAAAAAAAATCAAGGGTGCAATCGAGACTGCTACTCAGGAGCTTGTGTGTAAGATTTCTTGAGTTTTCAACTCTGCTATTTAAAAATAGTGTCTGTCTCCTGGGATTGTGAGGATGAACCTAACGGATGTGCACAAAGCCCTTAGCACAGTATGTGGTCTATCTAAAGCATGTGATAAATGCTACCTGTTAATATCAACAAAAAAATCTGCTTTGGATTCATCTCCTTACTGTCCCACCAGGAAACCTTCCTTTCATACTTTAAGATTGTTTAAGATTGTTTTGCTCTGCTTCCCTCACAGGTGGCCTCTGTCATTCTCTTTGTGGTGACACCATTGTTCATATTTCTGTATCAGTGAAGATGCTATTATTCAGTCCTGTGCTACAGGGACTAACTCAGGGTAGTTATTCAATAAATCCTGATTGAATGAACACATACCCTCTGCACATTACCCTTGACCTCACCTGAATGAGACAGTGGTTTATTGCAAAGTGAAATTTCTGGAGTTTAAATCAGTAGGGGAATTACTGTGTTACAGGCATCACATAGCAAAGCCTTCACACCCATTGCCTGGGCCAACTCGATTTGGGTGAGAAGAGATCTCTTTGTTCAACTCTACAATCAAAGCTTAGCATTGCTAACATATTTGAAAAATGCTGGCCCTGGAAGTAGAGGCTGGATCTTGATAATGCTTCTACTTGAAATGTGAAAATCCATTGCAGGAAAAGTGTCAACTAGTCTGTTGTTTAAGGAACACAAGCATTTTCCAAAATGTCTATTGCTAAAGTCAGCCCACAGCTAACTCATTATGGTGTTCTCAATAATTAATTGAATCAATTGATTGCCTGGCTGGTGAATATCTCCTTCCTCCTAAATACATTCTCGTGGACTGTCATAAAGGTCTCACAAACTCAGAAATGCATGTGATTCCTTAGTCCTTCCAGTGCTCAATGAAGGAGGACTATGTGAACTTTAAGACACTTCTGACTCTAAAACTGATTTCCCCCAGAAAGATAAAATGTTGTTACCATTCACGGTTCATTTCAAGATAAAAGAGGCTACATTAATCATTTAGAAGTAAATTGTGGTGCCATTAAAAATCAACTGAGTGATTCAAAAAGAGGTGGTACAAGACTTCCAATTGTGTAGCTATTGCAATTTTTCCAAGAGGAGAATTCCATAAGGCCCCAAACCTCACAAATTATTGAAGCCAAAGTCACTCCCCTGAACCATCTTGACAAAAATTCCTTTTTGTTGTCCTTAGTCAACCAGTTTTGTAAACTTCACATTTCAACATCCTTTTACCTCTTTCTAGACTATTACCTAGAACACCAAATTACCTATAGCACCAAATGAATGATCAACATCAAATAGAGAGCGAGAGCAAGAGCAAGAGCGAGAGCGAGAGAAAGAGAAAGAGAAAGAGAAAGAGAAAGAGAAAGAGAAAGAGAAAGAGAAAGAGAAAGAGAAAGAGAAAGAGAAAGAGAAAGAGAAAGAGAAAGAGAAAGAGAAAGAGATCCATTCTCTGTTGGTCTCTCTCTCTCCTTATTTCCAGGTATTTTTTTTTTCTGACAGTCTCCCTAGGAGTCATCTCATGAATCATCATACTACTTCTGAGGATATTTGTACTCTCAGGCTTCCATCCTTCCAAGGAAAGTTGTTTCTGGCTGAGATTTGGGCTGTGCAAATCATGAAAGTGATTTAGTTTTCGCTGAGAAAGCACTATGCAAACATCAACACCAAGTCTTCTTTGCTATTCTGTTCAGCCCCTGGAACTTTTAATTCATTTATTCTTTTCTTTTCTGTTCCTCTTTTCCATGCTTAATTTTTCTTGCAGTCACAATTCAACATTAATCAATTCTAGGAAATTTTTCTTAGGTTATTCAAATGTTACTTGATGTCTGATTTTCCTTACAATGAGGTATACAAGCTCATATACACTTCTGCCTCTTAACATCTTTTTGATATATGTTATGGTTTATATCTAGATGTCCCTCCAAAGCCTCATGCACTCGTAGGTAGGGCTTTTGAGAGGTGGACCATGAGTGTGTGATACTGGATTAGGGTGTGTGATAACTAAATTGGTGCAGCATAAGTATGGGTGTGGATAATGGGAACCCCAAGTGGCACAACCCAATATGGTGATGGTTTGGTTGGAACATAAAGAGACAGAAAAGAGAAAGAAAACAGGCTGCTTTTGCTGCCTCCTGCCTGTTCTACCATGGACTGTTTTTCCTCTGTGATATCCCCTGACTTGGAGCCAGCCAACTATGGACTGAAACCTCTACAAACTGTGAGCAGAACTAAACCTTTCCTCTTTTAACTTGTGAGTTTCAGGTTTTTTTTTTTTTTTGAGTTTCAAGTATTTTGTATCAGCAGTGAGAAAGTACTCATGACAATGTATTACTCTAGTAATACATCATATTAAAATACTTTTCATTGAAACATTTTTGAGATCCCAATCATAGTGCCTCTTACTAAGTGCCAAATGCTCCACTCAACTCTGTATACACTGACTCCTTGGATACCATAAGAACCCTGTGATAGCTGATTATTATTATTTGTTTCCCAATTACAAATTCTGGCAAGGATAAAGTCATCCCTATGCCCTCATTCTATCCTATATAGCTACACCCAGTAACTTAAAAATACTAGATGCTTATTCATTCATTCAGCCCACAATAGATTAAGTATAACACTGGACCTGGGGATGGAACTGTGTGCAAGGTGGACATCATCTTTGCCTTCACAGAGCTTGTACTCTAGCAGACAAGATAATGTTTGATGAGCACACATGTGCACAGAAAGGACAAGGTCAAGAGAAATTAAGTAATTTCTAATTAGCAACAAAATTAAGGTTTACACATGGATCTGAGTGACTCTAGGTCTGTGTTCCTCAGACAAAATAATTTTAGACAGAATATTTGACCAAAAAGAGCTCACAGACTAGAGAAAACAAGTAAAGGGTAGGAGGGGAGAAGAAGGCAAATAATCACAATGTAAACAATTTAATATTGGGCCAATCTTTGCTACAAGTCAAGTGCTATTTGAGTGACTTTATAAATACTAATTCTACTAAGTTTTACAGTAATCCTCAGCAGGTTATATCTTATCCCAATTGTACATTTAATGAAAAAACACACAGAAAGTTAAATAGTTTCCTGAAGTTACCCACCCCGTAGGTGATAGACTCTGTGTACACAGAGTGTGATGTGCTATGTACTGTGTACTCTCATCCACATTGTGATACCCTGAGTGGGACGGTGCTCCAGGAATTGTGATAACTTCTTTGGAGTCACAAAAATGGTAAGAGATCAAAGTATGCCAGGGAGACAAATTTAAACATACAATGATCAAAACAGATACACTGGTATACTTTTTAAAAATTTTTTAAAATTTTATTTTAAAGAAGATAAAACCAAGGAAAATAAAACAGAATGCAACCGATCAAAACAAACCAGTCTAAGTGACACAGGACCTCAAAACATTATAAAATCAACAATAGTTACAATAATGCCTTTTATCGTCTTCAAAATAGCTGCAGATACCTTCAGACATAGTAAAAATCAAACAGAACACAATAGAATACAAACAATAAAAACAAAACAATGAATTCCACACATGATCTTAGCCAAAAGGCCAGGAAGCGATAAAACAATGAATGCCATAAAGGACTTCAAAACAAGACAATAGTAAATTCAAAATGGCTACCATAATATATCTTGCTATCTTTGAAATAGCTACTCATGCCATCAGCTATAACATAATGAAAAAAACAAAAGAGAATAAAACCCAATCCAATAAAACAATGAAAATGATATAGGATTTCAAAACAAGACAATAGGAAATCAATGACAGCTACCACCCTCAGAAGGAGTTACCCCCTAGATGCCACACTGCGTACCACTATCCCCTGAACAGATGATCAGACCACCAGCCCTAGACCCGCAAGGTCAGTGAAACACCAAAACACCACAGGCGTCCAACTGCATTTCACCTTGACAGCCATCATCACAGCCTGTGTTTCTCTGGATTAACTGGTCGCTTATAGGGGTGGGAGATTGGTACTTCTTGTTTGCCAGCCCGTGCACTAGAAGGGGTGATGTCTAGCTGTCCCCACTCCAGTGGTGGCACATGGTGCTGGCTCCCAGATGGGGCATACTTTGTTATTTTCCCAAGAGTAACTATGCAAGTTTGAAGGGTACTCAGTGGTCATGGTAGACTGAACTGGTAGCCTCTGCATTTCCTTGGCCTTGGCATGAGCTCAGTATGTTTCCCCACACCTTGACTCTGGGCATAGGACTTACCTTGGCCAATGGCATGTTGATGAAAGGGATAGTAGGACCCTCCAGACCCCCGGCCTTAAACATCATCACAGAATTCTGCTTGCTTTCTTGTGCCTTTGGCTTCTACACAGGAAGAACTTGCCTTTTTCACCCTTCTAATGAGAATGAGGGTCACTTAGAGAACTATCTGGCTCCCCTGTAGGCAGGCATTTGAAGCAGAGCTACCCAAGTGAGCTGAGATCCATCTCGCCTCCATCATTGCGCTCCCAACCTGTGACCGGGTGCTTGAGCAAGTCCAATTGTGCTCAGTAAGACTGTGCTAGGCCACGTGCAGAAACTGAAGGAATAAACACTTATTATGCCATGAGTATTAGTTTGCTAAGGCTGTCATAACAAAATGCCACAATCTTGGTGGCTTTAACAATAGAAATTTATTTTCTCAGAGCTCTGGAGGCTGGAAGTCCAAGGTCAGGTGAAGCAGGTTAGGTTTCTTCCATGGCCTCTCTCCTTGGCTTGCAGATGGTTGTCTGCTCACCATATCCTCACAGGACTTTCCTTTTTATGCTCTAATCTCTTTTTCTTATAAAGATACTGATCATATTGGGTTGGAGCTTTGTACCCTACCCTTCTGGCTTCATTTTACCTTAGTTATTTAATTTAAAGGTTATTCTCCAAATCTAGTCACATTCTGAAATATGGAGGGTCAGGACTTCATAAATAGGAATTTATGTGAATCCAATTCAACCCATAAGTATAAATATCTGACAGCTATTGCTAATGTGGCAATAGCTAAACAACACAGGTGGAGACAGTTGGATTTGTCTCAGGAAACAAGATGACTTCTGTGTACAAAAACTATAGAGTCCCTCTTTCTCCAGTATTAAAAGGCATTACAACTTTTAGCGGGCACTAAAGCCCAGACCAGATCCCAGAAAAGGGGAAGTAATGAGGCCCCTGAAATATTATCATAATATTGAGAAGAAATAAAATTAACATGTCAGTCAGGAGGAATAGTGATTCTGAATCCATGAGGTCCTGGGCAGCCTTACAGGGAGTAGAATCATGGCCTGAGAAAAGAGCTGTTTGAGTGAATGTAGAAGCCAGGAGGGCAGTTGAAACTCGTTGGGGGAAGGATATATCAGAATTTCAGGTCTAGCACAAGAACATCCAGCAACTGATTTCTAGGTACAAGTAAGGAATCCAGGGGATCCTTCAAGACATAATGGTGAATTATTTGTGAAATAGTATTGGTGGAGGGGGTTCAGCAATTAGGTTTGCAGGCTTTGATCTTCAAAGTCTGGTTCCTAGACTAGCACCATCAGCTTCCCCTGTGAATTCATTAGACATGCAGCCCACACCTTCACTGCACCCTTATGCACACTGAAGGTGGAGAAGCCCTATGCAGGGGACAATATTGGTTGGAGGATTGGGGAGAGGGTTACTATAGTAAACTGAATGATACGTCAAGACTCCATAGTTACACTATACTGTGATCTCTGTTTCACCTAGAAATCTAATTATCTCCTGGTGTGACGATCAGTTTCATGGGTCAAGTTAATTTAGATACAAACTAATTACAATCACAGTTAAAATCACTGTTAAAGTTGTTCAAATACAAATAAAATTATTCAAATATAATTAAAGTTATTCAAACACCAGTCTCGCTGTTAAGATAACTTGATATCAAATGTGATTAAAGTGCATAATCAGTCAATGCAATGGACTGAATTCTGTCTCCCCCAAATTCACATTTTAAATTCTAACCCCAAAGTGTATATATTGGGAGACAAAGACTGTCAGAAAGTTATTAAGATGAAAAGAGGTCATCGGAATGGTTTCCTCATTCAGTAGAATTAGTGCTCTTGGAAGAGAAACCAGAGTGCTCTGTCTATCTCTGCCTTTCTCTCTGTCCTGTTCTCTTTGTCTCTTTCTTCTGTGCCATATAGGGACCCAGAGAGGAGACAGCCTTCTGCAAGCCAGGCAGAGAGTTTTTGGCAGAATCTAAACTTTACTAGACCTTGGTCTTGGACTTGCCCCCCTCCAGAACTGTGAGATAAATTTCTGTTGTTTAGACCACATGATCTATGACATTTTCTTATGGTAATCAAAGCAGAGCAATACTGCTAACTTTGATTAAAAGAGATATCCTAAGCTATTTGGGTGTCCTTGATTCAGTCAATTTAAATGTCTTAAGAGCTGGGACTTCTCTAAGAAAGAAGAAATTCTGTCTTCAGGTAGAAACTCATGCCAGGATATCACAGTCAGAACTTCCTAATGGTCTGCCCTGGGAACTTTGCAACAGCCCACTCGGATACTACATCTTGAAATAAATCTTTTAACCTACATCACATATAACCTCACCTGCCTGATACATTGGCTTTTTTAGAATTCAGATTCAGCACTTTATTGTTTGTATTGGTTGCTATTTTCATTTGCTGTGGTGGTGTAGGTCCTTTCTCCAGGGAATCTGCCCACTTTTTGTTGTGTATTGGGAGTTTATAACCTGAGATGGTTCTAGAGACTGGCACATAATCATGACTTCCTTTACATTTGGGAGTGTGGGCTGGGAACTGTCTTATTACTATCTGTGCTTAAATTCTTTTGATTGTAACATTGAGCCATCTTCTTGATTACTCATCTATATTCTCCTAGGAATGCTACTCCATAACTCTTAGATATCAATTCTCCTTGGTTATAAGCCCTACCCTAAAAAGCACCAATGGGTTTCTTGATGGCATTAGTGTCCCTTTCACTAGTACATTTCTTAGTGCTTTGAAAAATAGAGTATTTTCCAGCCCCACTCATAAAATCACATTATTTGGTGAGTTTCCAAACTTTACATACTGTAGTATATCCACCTGATGTATCTACTGCACTGAGTCTTTTGTTTCTTTTACCTCCTGCCATGCATACTCTGGAATTTCCCTTTTACGTGATATGAGTCTTTTCTGTTTCCATGCTTCTAGTAGCCAACCTTGCAGTGTGTTGGGATCATTTTCTTAGAGTGTTTGTCAGTGAGTTAAGCCCTGTGCTCTGGAAGAGTATTTCCATACTGTCAAAATACCTTTTGCCCAAGTTTACTGGCTTTGGCATTGCCAAGTACCTTCAGAATCCATTCTCAGGTGTACTCTTACAGCTTATTCTAGTACATACAGAAAGGATCATGCATCTAGGTTAAATAACTTTCCTCCTTTGCTATGTATAACACATTCCCAGGTAGGTTGGGTTGTGACTCAACTCTACCTTGTTAGCTTAGTAACTAAGACATGAGGTGAGAAAAAGATCTTGGGGGTGTTGTGTACTACACAGGAATGAGATACAAGTTGCTTTCTTCTGTTGATGCAATGAAGTAGTTTCCCTAGCCAATTTTGTGATATTTGTGTGGAAGGAGTTGTGTGCATTCATTTTATGTTTCTGTCTCTCTAAAGCAAAGTTGCAGCTTCTTGATGCTCAGTGCATTCAAGAAAACTAGGGCGCTTAAGATTTTCGGGTTTACCAATTCATATTTCTTCATCCTATGTGTCATGGTTAAAAACTTAATCTTTGTGACTTAGGTACTCTGTTACTGAATCCTAATCTTGATCCTTGGCTTTTATTACCAGGTGACAAGAAAGTCTTTGTTATGCTACCAAAGAGGCTCTCTGGCATTCACACTTAGATTTTATTTGATGATTAATTGTAAAGATTTGATGATTTTCTTTTATTTTCCTGTAGCATCAGTCAAGCTTAGCAATAGTTTAGTAGTATTCATGCAAAATTTCCTTGTCCTTACCATTTCTATTTCTGTCATTTTTCTCAAATGGCTGATACCTTGAAGCCATTAATGCAGTCCCATTAACCTAGCTAGCATCCAGTGTTATCACTAGAGAAACTTGTCACGTGTTCCAGTGGCCACCATTTATATTGTCCTTATTGCCAGCCAGCTGCCTGGAAGGTTATCCGGTGGCTGGATTTCATTTTAGTATCTGCAATATCTCTTCTTATCAACCACAAGAACAGGTCTCTGAAATGGATATGAATGGGCTAGATATGCATTAGGAGATATCCTTTGATCAAAAGCTGTGGAAGAGAGGAGAAGGAAGCAGGATTGGACAGAAAGAGAAATTATGCTGTGATGGAGACCCAGTAAAGTTCTCTGCCAAAGTCACACAAAGCCCTAGAGCTGAGACAGCCATTCAAACCCATTTTGAGCTGAGTCAGAGATGCCTAGCTCCTATAC
>RJWT010037697.1:0-13006 GCA_004365215.1 Cuniculus paca
AATTATTTTTGTGTGTGTGAATTTTACAAATGCATATGACCTGACAATGTGGCTTCACAGTGGACTTTTTTATTGAATGACAGTAGCAGCACATGTTACTTTTTTGTTCTGATCTCCATGCTCATAATTGATGGGTCGAGCATCTGAAGATATTTTACCCTCCATTCTCACTTTATTTGAGTAGTAAATACATCCTCAGGTTTTTGGGTCTCTGTGGAGGATAAGCTACTTCACTCCCCTAAATCTCAGTCACTGTGTTCATGGACAGTGAGGTGCCCCCTGGTCCTTTCCAGGTTCTAGTCCTGCTCAAAGAATTGGAAGATACAACTATTGAGTGTGAAAGCTCAAAGTTCATCTAAGATAAATGAAGAAGAAAACCAAGTGAAAAGGGAGTGCAAAAAGAACTGCTCAAGAGGAAGAAGTGCTCTGAAGAAAAGAGAAGGTATGTCCTTCTTGCAAAGCAAGCCATTTCATGAACAAAAGGACAGAAGTGATGACGTCAGTGGCCGCTGTCTTTTACATCATCTTTGATGTCATATGCAGGCTGTCCAACATCCTGAAACTGCTCTGCACATGTTTTCCCACCATGCTTTGACAGGTGTCTGTGAGTGACAGGCCATGCCTGGTGGTCCAGTCTTGATTTGCAATTCTTTAGTCTTCTGCCTCATTTCCCCCAGAGCTGCATAAATCCCCATAATTCTGTATGACTTGTTGAAGAAAAGTAGGTCTCTGTCTTCTTGTAGGTACTTCCTAAAGAGATGGTAGGCCCTATCTACTGAGGGTTATGTACTCTCTGAATTACTTAGAATGTTGTGACTCAACAGGTTCTCTGAGAAAAACCTCATAGAAGACAACGAGAAAGCAGTTATTGCCCATATTTGGATGACAGTACAACTGTCAGTTTAAGAGAAGACAGCTTGCTGAACTTCTCAAGAACCTGCAGAAACTAAGAGGAATATTAGGCAATCAGTGCCTATACATGGTCACATTGCTTATCTGTACCTTGAGCAGAATTGGAGTGTCTTGTTTAGAAGAAGAGCCTGAGTGTTTCAGAGGTTCAGTAGAATAGTCTTGGTGTTGTGAAAATTTGTTCATTTCCCATGTAGGAGATTTATACTTTGTCACTGCATGCCTTAGGGAAGGACCAGGTTAAATGGAACCTCAGGAAAGGCTTATGAGACTGCGATCCTCAAGGGCTGTAAAGTTGTCCACATTACCTCCCTATTAGGGTTTGGATTTTCAGAAGAGACCAGACATGTCTCTCTTGTGTCCCCTGAAATGAATCACAGTATGAGAAAAAGAAAAAAAGAAAAGATTACCTCAAGTAGTTGTGTAGTTCATTAGTGACCAAGCCCCTTTCTTTTCAGATTACTGCATGGGCATGTACCACCAGAAAGGTATATTTGGAACATTTGACCCATAAATTGACATGTCAGGTGAGGTATGAAGGAACTGAATAGGGGTCCCCTCATCCCCAATTGTGGATATAGGTCTATAGGAGGATTTTCAGAGAAGAAAGTCAAACTACAGTAACTGAATTTGCTTGCCATGAAATCCAGGGCCACTCCATGTCTGTGGACAGGCAAACTGTAAGTTGCACCAGACCCATTCAGTCCTCTTTATCAAAGTAGAAGCTGAGGGTTTTGGCTGGCTGGTTCCCTTCCTGGGAGCAGCAAGAATCACTCAGCCATGAGCCTGGCACCTCAGCCTCCTCACACACAGGGGAGGCCCCATTACCAGCTCAGCACACGCATGTGCCCAGTCTCCACTATTCTGTGAGTGCTATTATTTTGGTGGTTCCTTTATTTTTTTTTATTTTAAAGAGAATGAAACAAAACAAAAAAACAGTGATAAACACAACAAGACATATCAGAAAAGAACCCTGCAAGCAATACAGGTCTTCAAAATATAACAACAGGAAATCAACAGTGGCTACCCTAGTGTCTTCTTGTTTTCTTTGAAATGGTTGTTCATACATTCACACACAATAAACTCAAAAAAAATAAATAAATAATATAAAACCAGGTATAACAAAATAGAGAATGCATTACAGGACTTCAAATCAGACAATAAGAAATCAACAATGGCTACATTAATGTCCTTTGTTTTCTTCAAAAAATCTGTTCATATATTCGTGCATATTGCAATCAAATAGTAGAAAACAGATTTAAACCAATCAAGTCAAAGAATAAAAGCATTATTGGACTTCAGAACCTGAAAATATGAAATCAGTTACAGCTACCATAATGTCTCATTTTCTTCAATGTAGCTGTTCATACCTTGATACTGAATAGAATCTGCTCTTGTAAACTCTTTAGGAGTAGTTCTAAGCGTGTATAAGCATATACTTGTACATCTCTCCTTTCTGTGCTAGAGATAATAGCAGAACAAAGCACAAGAAAAACAAAAAACAATAAATACAGATAAATAACAACAATAAAGAGTCCAAAGCAATAACAATATAGGCTTTCTAAGCTACATGATGTGAAGATACCAAAAGTTGCTATTTCATACAGTTGTCTTCAAGAGTTTCTCAGATTAACAGGTATAGGCATAAAGAATTCATCCAGTACTATGAATGCTAACTGTTTTGTTCTAAGAACTAACAAAATTTGTAGTACAATCATCTTATCCATGTTAAATATATGTATATATATATATATACACACATATACACATTTATATCTTTTATTTTCCTTGCCTTCTTTTCACCTTTTCCCTAAGTTGTTTTTTCCTTTAGCAGTTTCTTACCCTTTCCCCATATTTATTGGGGATATTGTATCTTATTGAGTCTTTTAGTTTCTTACACTAGGGAAATGAAGCAGTGTTCACACATGTGAGTTTGATTTATTTCACTCGTGAGTATGGTGTCAAGTCGTATCCATTTACCTGTAAAAGCCTCAGTGTGGTCCTTCTTTATAGCTGAGTAGTATTCCATTGTATAAAAGTACCACCTCTTTTTTATCCATTCCTCAATTGATGGGCATTTGGGTTGTTTCCAACATTTGGCTATTACAAATTGTGCTGCTATGAACATGGGTGCACATATATAACTGTGGTATGATGATTTCACTTCTTCTGGGAATTTGCCCAGAAGCAGAATAGCTGGGTCAAATGGGACTCCCAATCCTAGCTTTTTGAGGAACCTCCAAACTGATTTCCACAGTGGCTGTACCAGTCTATACCCACACCAACAGTGGAGAAGTGTTCCGTTTTCCCCACAGCCTCTCCAGCATTTGTTATTCATTGTTTTCTTGATTCTGGCCATTCTTTCTGGGATTAGCTGGAAACTCAATGTTGTTTTAATTTGCATTTTTCTAATGACCAATGATGCTGAACATTTTTTCATGCATTTATTTTCCATTTGTATTTTTTCAGCTGAGAAGTGTTTTTTCATCTGAGATTCCCATTTTTGGATTGCGTGTTTGAATTTTGAGGGCCTGATTTTTTTTATTCTTTATATGTTCTAGATAGAAGACCTTTGTCTGAGGGGCAGTTGACTAGAATTTTTTCCCAGTTTGTGGGTTTTCTTTTCACTCTGTTGGAGATTTCTTTTGACACACAAAAACTTTTTCATAAGACAAGATCCCAGTTGTTGATTCTGGAAAGTATTTTTCATGCTGTCTGATTTTTGTTCATGAATTCTCCACCTATCCCTATGTTTTCAAGATTTCTATCCACTTTGTTTTCCAGCAGATTTAGGGTTTCTGCTTTAATATTTAGATCCTTGACCTATTTTGACTTTAGTTTAGTGTATGGTGATAGGCTTGGGTCATTTTTTAGTTTTTGGCATATAAAAAGCCACTTTTTCCAGCACCATTTTTTAAAGGGCCTATCTTTCTTCCAGTGAAAATGTTTGGCCCCTTTGTCAAACATAAGGTGGCTGAGTGTGTTTGTAGTTGGGGTTGTATCCTCTAATCTATTCCATTGATCCTCAGGTCTGTTTTGATTCCAGTACCATGCTGATTTAATTACAGTAGCTTTGTAGTACAATTTCAAGCCTGGAAATGTGATGCCTCCTGCCCTGCCCTTATTGCCCAGAAGTGCTTTTGCTATTCTAGGTCTTTTCTGGTTCCAGATGAATTTTAAGAATGATTTCTCTAGATCTGTGAGGTATGCTGTTGGAATTTTTACGAGAATTGCATTAAATCTGTATAACAATTTTGGGAGAATGGCCCTTTTCACAATGTTTGTTCTTCCTATCCATGAACAAGTAATGTCTTTCCATTTTCTGAGATCCTCTTCAATTTCTTTTTTCAGAGTACTGCAATTTTCATTGAATAGATCTTTTACTTCTTTGGTTAGATTAATTCCTAAGTATTTCATTTTTTTGGCTGCTATTGTGAAGGGTGTGGTTTCTCTTACTTGTCTCTCATTGAGATTGTTTTTTGTGTACAGGAATGCCATTGTTTTTTGAGTATTGACTGTATCCAGCTGTATTACTGAATTTGGTTATGATGTCTAGTATTCTTTCAATGGAGTATTAGGGGTCTTCTCTGTAAAGTATCATGTCATCTGCAAATAGTGATAATTTAACTTCTTCCTTTTCTATCACTTTTCCTTTTATTTCTGTCTCTTGTCTAATGCTCTGGATGATGTTTCCAGTGCTATATTGAATAGGAGTGGTGATAATGGACATCCTTGTCTTGTTCCCAATTTCAGAGTGAAGGTTTTCAGTTTTTTACCATTAATGTGATTGTGACTGATGTTTTGTCATAGATAGCTTTTATCAGATTGAGGTAAAGACTGTTTATTCCAATTTTCTGAAGGGTTCTTTTCAAGAATGAGTGTTGGACTTTATAAAAAGTTTTTCTGCATCTATTCACATGATCATGTGATTCTTACCTTTTGCTCTATTGGTATGGTGTGTGACATTTATTGATTTGTGTATGTTGAACCATCCTTGCATTCCTGGGGTGAATTCCACTTGGTCATGGTGTATAATCTTCTTGATGACTTGCTGCATTCTGTTTGCCAGTATTTCACTGAGGAGTTTTGCATCAGTGTTCAATAGGGAGATTGGCCTGTACCTCTCTTTTTTCATTGGTTCTTTCTCTGGCTTTGGTATTAGGTTAATACTTGCTTCCAGGAATGATTCAGGGAGACTTGCTTCCCTTTCAATTTCATTAAAGATTTTGAGGAGTGTTGGCATTAAGTATTCTTTGAATTTCTTATAGAATTGAGCTGTGAGTACATCAGAACCAGGACTTTTCTTGGTTAGTAAGGTTCTAATTACATTTTCAATTTCATTAGCTGAAATTGGGTTATTCAGTAGTTTTATATCTTCTTGATCCAGCCTTGGTAATTCATATGTTTCTAGAAATCTGTCAATTTTTTCTGTGTTATCAAACCTATGAGAATAAAGATTTTCAAAGTAGGTATTGATGATCTTCTGTATTTCCACAGGGTCTGCAGTGATTTCAACCTTTTCATTCCTTATTGCATGGATTTGAGGTTTTTCTTTCCTTTTTTTAATAAGCTTGTTTAGGGGCTTATCAATTTTATTTATTCTGGCAAAGAACCAACCCTTTGATTCATTGATGCTTTGTATTGTTTTCTTAGTCTCAATTGAATTAATTTCTACTCTGATCTTTATAATTTCATGCCTTCTTTTGGCTTTGGGTTGGACTTGCTCTTCTTATTCTAGATGTTTGAGGTATAGCATCAGATTGTTTATTTGTATTCATTCCATTTTCCTGATGTGGGAATTCACTGCAATAAATTTCCCTCTGAGGACTGCTTTCATTGCATCCCACAGATTCTGGTAAGTTGTATTTGTATTTTCATTTGCTTGTAGATATTGTTTAGTTTCTTCTTTAATCTCCTCTGTGACCCACAGATTACTCAGGAATATATGATTTAATTTCCATGTGTTTACAATTTCTGCAGTTTCTCTTGCCATCAATCTCCAGTTTGATGGCACTGGAAATTAAATAGTATCAGATAGTATGCATGGAAAAATTTTAATTCTTTTGCAATTACTTAAGCATGTTCTATGGGCCAGTATATGGTCTATTCTAGAGGATGTCCCATGTGAAGCTGAGAAGAATGTATATTCTGATGTTGTTGGTGGAAAACTCTATACACATCTACCAGGTCCATTTCTTCACAAGTTTGATTCAGTTCTGTTATTTCCTTTCTGATTTTCTGTCTAGTTGATCTGTCTCTTTGAGCCAAGGGTATGTTAAGGTCTCCCATTATAATTGTGTTATTGCTTATTTGATTTTTCATTTCTATTAATATTTGTTTTATATAGTTGGGTGCTCCCATATTTGGTGCATGTATATTTAAGATTGTTATTTCTTCCTCTTGTAGTTTTCCCTTAACCAGTATGTAGTGACCTTCTTTATATCTTTTGACCATTCTTGGTTTGAAGTTCACATTGTCTACAAACAGAATAGCTATAACTGCTTTTTTTTTTTTTTGGTTCCTGTACCATGGAATATTTTTTCCATCCTTTGACTTTCATTCTATGAATTTCCTTTTGGGTTAGATGGGTTTCTTGTAGACCACATATGGTTGGATGCTGTTTCTTGATCCATTCTGCCAGTCTGTTTCTTTTGATAGGTGAATTAAGGCCATTTACATTAATGGTTATAACTGATATATATTGGCTTTATTTTTATCATGTTATCTTTCCGCAGTAGTTTCTTTACCTTTTCCCTCTACTTAATTATTTGCCCTGCCTGGCATTTTTTTTTCTGTTGATCTTCTTGAAGTGGTAGCTCTTTTCATGTCTATCTAGAGCATCTTTCAGTATTCTTTGCAAGGTTGCTTTGGTGATCATGAAGTTCTTCAGCTGCTCCTTGTCATGGAAGTATCTTATTTCTCCATCAATTTTGAAGAAGAGTTTTGCAGTGTACATCAGTCTGGGTTGGAAGTCGTTTTCCTTTAGGACTTGAAATACTTCACTCCATGCTCTTTGTGACTTCATGTTTATGTTCAGATTCTGCTGTGTGATTCTGATGGGCTCTCATTTATAGGTGATTTGCTTCTTTTCTCTAACATCTTTTAATATTCTGTTCTTATGTTGAAATTCTGGGATGCTGATTATTATATGTCTGGGTGTACATTTATTTTGGTTATGGCTAATTGGAGTTCTACATGCTTCACTGATCTGTATGTCAGTTTCCTTTCCCATGTTTGGGAAATTTTTGACTATTACTTCTCTGAATAGTGTTTTTATATCAGTTGTGTTGTCTCCTTTTTCATTTACACCTATCAATCTTATATATTTTTCTTTGCATCATCTTGCAACTGTTGTATTGTTATTTCCTGATTTGTTGTTATTTTTAAAACATGTTTCCTTTGTTGCTCACTAGCTGCAATCATTTCTTCGAGGTCTGACAGTCTATCTTCGCATTCACTGAGGTAGCTTTGACAGCTTTCAATGGCATTTTTTATTTCCTGGATATCTCTTTGAATTTGTTGCATGCATTCCAATTCTTTCTTATATTGTTCATTCAGGGTTTCCATCCTTTTGCAGTGCTCCACTATTTTTTAAACTATATCCTTTTTAGATGTGTTTAGCATTTCTTTCATTATGTTTATCATGTCTTGTTTTACCTGGGAGATTATTTCTGATCTCAGTTCCTTTACAGCTTCATGGAGCTGTTTCTTTACTTCAGTTGCTATCATTTCAGAAGTTTCATGTTTATGGCTTCTTTGTCCAAGTTCTTCTATGTCCATGTCTCTTAGGCTTGTTTGGAATGGACTGGAGGTATGAGACTGCATTTTGCTCCTTCATTTTGTCATTTTCCTGTTTTGCCCTGTGGCAGATGAATGCAAAATCTCAGTTGTTTCCTGGGTTGAGAATAGCTGTCTGTAGTGCAAAGAATTTTCTCAGTTGAGACTGGGTGCTAGGGTGCTAGGCAGGTCTTACTGGATATGGAGGGGTACTTGAAGGCACCCTAAGAAGGGGCAGTATGCTTGGAGGACCTTCAGGACACTTTGTATGCCAAAGCTCTCCAGCTTTTTGAGCATGCAAGGCAGGGCCCCACAAGGTACCCTGCAAGGTTACAAGGTACAAGGCCAGGTGAAATTCACAGTGTGCACCTTCAGCTGCAGCCAGGCCTACCACTGCAGCTGCTCTGCTGCTTGGGGGTGGTTGGGCAGGGCCCAGGCAGGGCCCCAGGGGTGCTCCAAATGTCCTGGGCAGATGGTGGAATAGGCCCAAGTCCCTACCAGGCTTTTTGCAAGGTTCCAAGCTGCACAGTGGGACCAGTGAAATTTGCTGTGTGTCCCTCTGGTTTGTGCCCTGAGCTTTGGCTCCTAGGCTGCTCCATTGCTCCAGGGAGGGTGGGCAGAGCCCAGGCAGGACCACAGGAACACTCTAAACATCCCAGGATGATGACAGAATTGGTGCAGTTCTGTACCAGGCTGCTCACGAGGTCCCAAGCTGCCCAGCCAGGTGAAATTGAAAGTGCACATCTTCGGATCACGCCAGGCTGCTCCCTTGCTCTGAGGAGCCTGGGCAGACTGGTGCTTCCTTTCTAAACCTTGTGTATATCCCAAATGTTGAACCTAACAAAGGCCATATCCTGCAACTGGGCCACAGAAGTGTGGTCCCATCTGAAGAATTCTGTAGCTCCCACTGAGTATCTCAGGCTGACCGACTAATGAAATGATGTCCCATCAGTGCCTGTTCTTCTCTGAAATGTGGGCCTAGGTTTGCATATTTCTGAAAGACTTCTACAAATTCACTATGGAAAAGATGTGGATATTACCCTGTCTGATCTCTCTTACCACTTCATAATTAACAGATTTCAGTGCCTTTTTCATTCCCATGGTAAGAGCAGAGATCTTATTGCTAATCTGTCACCAATATTATAGAGCAAGTATGGTTCTTTCAGAGGTGTAACAACTTTCCCAAGATGCTTTCCTTCTCTACCAGTAGGATGTAGTTCATCTGCAAATCTTGTAGGACACTTTGTATCTTATCTAAGGTAAACCAAGTGGCCAAGAGCAATTGGGAATCTAAACATGACAGATCAAAGTCAAGGATCACCATTTGAAATATATCTGCAAATCTACTAGGATGCTCTCAAAAACAGCCCTGCCATTCTTTACATTGTTGGGTATCTGTCACTGAAAAAGGGACCTGAACTTGAATGCTAACCTCTTTCTCTGGGACCTTTCTGAGGTGTAGGATGTACTGACACCAGTGCAGCCACCCAGGGTTCAGGGCCTTGCCCCCTGCACCCCATGTGACTCTGCTGCCTCTGCAGCACTCCCTGGTTAGCTCAGGGCATGCCATGGGTGCCAGCAGACAGACAACAATGTCTGCTGATGCAACAGGTGGCAGGGGCATCCTGGCTCTGTTGCAGATCTCAGCTACATAGGGGCCCAGGAAGAAGGGCACCTTGTTCCTACTTCATGTTTTTCATAAAGGACCTCCAAATGATATAAGGGAAACAGTATAACTCTAACCTTGCTTAAGTCCAATATGATGAGTCTATATTCCCAAAAATGGAAGAATTAATTCTAAGGAAATATGGAGTTTAGGGGTAAGAACAATTTTTGGGAAACACAGCTCATGAGAACAGGAGGTGGCCCTGGTGCATTGCAACAGACCCACACTGCAGAGGAAATCATGAGGTGAGTGCAAATTCAAAAAGGGGGTACAAGGTGGCACAAAACTGTGATCAACTTATACAATTAAAAGTATACCTCTTAGGGAATGTTGATCCAATGGGGAAGCAAGTCATGTATCCAGAAAGAACAAGATCTTTTTTTGGAGGAGATGTGTATGGAGGTCCTGATCACCAAACTGAGTGACTGCCTAATGTCTACCTAGACTTTATTATACCAGATCATACCAATTGTAGTATATTGCTTATCCCTTGCAGAGTCATGTAAGCCTTGTCATTGCATCTTCACCTTGAGGCCTGGCCTTCAATAGATCTGTCTCCAGCCATGGATCTAATATGTTCTCATCTTCTGCACTGACTCCCTCAGGGCCCAGCCCTGTCTGACTGCCTGTAATATTTCTACCCAACTTAACAGTGTATGACTCTCCTCCTCAGAAGAGGTACCCCTAACTACTGTGAGGGGGGAGGGGTGATGACCATTCTGGGTACTCCTGGCTGAAAGGAGTCATAGTTGCAATTGGTCTTCAGAGATGATTCTCAGAGTGTCTATCTAAAGGACCTCAACAGAGGCCAGGTGTTCTCATCCTGGGTAGGCATATAACTTTAAGTCTGGAGAAGACAATGCCAAAGAAACAGTGAGGTATGCAGGGGCCAACAATAATATCAAAAAGACTATTATTAATACAACCAACAAATATTCCCACCAGCGAGAGCTGGTAATAGCTTCTCAGAAAGAGCATAAAAAGAAGGTGAAGGGAATTTCAGAATCCAGCATGGCATTAATCTGTCATCTAAGACCTTGAACAGCATTGAGATATGGCAGAATGATTAGGAATGTACACACAGCATTCTGTTTCCACAAGTGCACAAGTAACTATTGTGCTATTGTTGGAATTTCTAATGCCATCTGATTTTGGAGGTTGACTTACCTCATGAATTTTACTTCTCCATTCAGGAGAGAGACAACAGTTGAGGTATGTATCATTTAAAGCCTATTGGATACAGTTAGTCAAGGCTGTGATATGCTCCATTACAACATGTAATCCTAGAGAAGGATAAAAATAGAAGCCAAATAATCATATGAGAGGAACAAAATCAGGATGAGTGAGTGCTGTGTCAAAAAAAGTCTTCTCTGGCTGCATACACATGAAGAACTGCCTGTTCAGAGTCATTTTTTTCAGCCTCGGTTTCTTCTTTTTCTGGTAGAAATATGGCAGGGTTTAAGGACAAACAACACTTGATTTGAATGACTGATCTTTCAAGAAGTGGAGCCTGGTATTCAAGAAGTTAATTGTCTGATAGTCACAGATAGGCTCCCTTTGAAAGAAAGAAGTCTTGGCGCATGGTGATGGATATGTATAGTCAGAGTTTTGCTGAAAGATAGCTTAGATGCCTCTGGGACTAGGAGAGCTAGAGCAGCCACAGCTTCAAACCTCTGAAAAAATATACGATTCATGATTCAGATACCTTACAGAATGTTGAGCTGGTTCTCAATCCTGGGTAAGGACTCCTAAAGTCATTTCCAACCTGTTTTCAACATACAAATTAAAATGGTGTCCTGTTGGTAGACTAGGTGCTGTGGAATTTGGAAACCCCTTTGAAGCTTCTGGAATGCAGGTTGAAATATGGGTATCTGCCTTCTGGGCTTCATTTGTAAACTTGGAGAGTTGTGCTATCTCACCATAACCTGCTGTCCAATGGCAACAAAAAAACCTGTAAATCATAGGAATCCCCAGAAGTGTTTTAGATCCTGGGTTGTAGAAAGAAAAGTATTGGTTTACTTCTCTCTTTCCCCAGATTATGGATTCCCTTAGATATGATAAGACCCAAGTATTTTACCTCAATTTTGCAATGGTATACCTTAGACCCAGAGAACTTTTAACCTCTGTCTGCTAAAAAATTCATCAGAGCATGGATGCCTTTGCTATGTAGGACACATAACAGTGTATCACCTACATATTACAATACCATGCCCTGAGAAAATCAAAATCGGCCAAGTTGTGGTAAAGCACTTGTCTAAAATGATCAAGGGTGTCTCTCAACACTTGAGGAAGCACAGTCCAACTCAGTTGAGAGGGCTGGCAATGAGCACTTTCTAAAGCAAAAATAAACTGTCAATCTGTATCTAAATGAAAACAAAGGGGGAATCTTATAAGTCTAGAACTGAAAACCAACTGGCATCCTCCAGGATTGGAGAAAGGTGAGTACATGGGTGAAGTGCCACTGTGTGGGATACATTGCTGCCTTATTGACCAATCTAAGGTTCTGTAACAACCTCCAGTACACACAGGGTCTTTGAATGCCCAACTTTGGAGTGTCACACAGGCTATTACAATGTTCAAGTAGACCTTTTGCCCTTAAATTATTGATTATATAGGCAATTACTTTTAACTTCAGAATACAGAGGGTATTCTCTCCAGTGAAGAAAAATACTAGGATCTTTGAGGTGTATTTGCACAGGGGCAACTCTTATTGTACTACCTGTTCTACCTACAGTTGCCCAAAATTCAGGGTTTTTTGCTGTCTCTACAACGAGGAAGCTGAATATCTCACCTGGTTGCATGTTTATTACAGCAAGATGAATATCTCTTCTGGTGAGGAGAACTGGGCTTTCTGGTATAACAAAAGGAATGAGTGAAGAGAATACCATCCCACTGACACCCTAAGTGTGTGAGAAGTATCACTCTACCTTGTCTCCAATGACTCCTTTCACTGAAGTATGATGCCTGCTAGGAAGGCCACAGTTGAAAGGAGGGGCCAGGAGATGTGTAACAGGGTCCAAAAATAGAGTGGTTTCTTTTCCCTCAATAGTCAGGGTCACCTGGGGCTCTTTCATGGAGGTGACAGTCTGGCCAGAGGCACTTCAGTCTTGTCGGACCAGCTGGTAAGATGAGTCTGATCCCTGGGGCTGCTGCCTTGTGCAGCAGTCCGACTTCCAGTAGTCACCTATGCTATCCTAGTATGGCTCAGGGGGCCTCTTGTCTTTAAGTTTCTTACCACAATCCTCCCTATGGTGGCCTACATTTCCACAAGGTGTCAGATGATCTTATTCGTCAAGCTCTTCTTGAACTTTTGAGAATCTGATTTACGCTGATTCCAAAGCACACATTTTCTCTTGATCGCTTTTTTTTCTTTTTTTTCTCCCCTTAGCCCACTTCTTTTCCTGATAGTAATATACTAAGGAGGTAATCCTCATTAAAGTATCAAGTGAGCTCTCTGGATCAAAAAACATCTTTTGTAGCTTTTCCCTAAAATCCAGAGTTGACTTATTAAATAAATTTCACTTTAAGAATAACTGTCCTTATGTTGAATCAGGAGCCAGGGATGGGTTTTATCAGTGCCTTCTGTAAATTATCTAACCAGTCAGAGGTGCTCTCATCTTTCTTCTGATGAATACTTGACAATTTAAAATAATT
>RJWT010037699.1:0-12962 GCA_004365215.1 Cuniculus paca
TTCCACCCCATGAAATACCATGTCTTTCTTATCCATTCTGCAATTAATGGGCAGGCTACCCCTATTATTTTTCCCCCCTCTGGCTCCATGTCACATAGGGCATTGTTCTCTCTCCTTTGACTTTCAGACTATGAATTTTCTTTCTAGCTAAATGTGTTTCTTGCATAGAGCATATTGATGGATCCTGTCTCCTGATCCAATATGCCTCTTTTTCTTTCTATTAGTGCCTTGAGGCCCTCTTGCACTGTACTAGGCACTATTTTAGATGCTAGGATTGCATTGGTGGGACTGTACCAACAAAAATATCTTTCATGGAGCTTGCATTCTAGCTTTTAGAAAAAATAATGTATTCAAAAAATATGTAAAGGGCTAAGTATGTAGTTCAGTGATAGAGCACTTGGCTGGCATGCATGAGGTGCTGGGTTCAATCCCCAGTATACCAAAAAGTAAGCAGATAAATGAAGATGCTTTTTTTTTTAAAAAAAAGGTTTGGTTTTTTGAGAGAGGGTCCCTCTATCTAGTTTAGACTGTCCTTGCACTATGTAGCCAAAGCTGGCCTTGAACTCTTAGGATTCTCTTGCCTCAGCCTCCTGAGTGCTGGGATTATAGGCATGTACCACTATGCCTGGCTCTGAAGATTATATTTAAAGCTATAAAGTCAGATGATTAAAATGGTAAAAAGCAGGGCTACATCATTATTTGATTTTAGCCAAAGGAGTCTTGATCAGCCGGGGAGGCAAGTACTAAAGACAAGAAATAAGTTTCTTTTCTTTTGTTTCTTTTTTTTTTCGTGGCAGAATCCTCCAAATTTATTGTCCTCCCTGGGCCAGGTGCATGTTAGGGCCACTGCCACGGCCCCACCCAAAGTTTGATTTCTGTACACTAACCAGGGCCACCAGGTATACTAAACATTGTAGTCTGGTTTTCTCTGATGAAGTAACCTGGTTGTTGATAGCTAGCAGTTGAATAATTGGGTAAGTCAATATTTGTTAGCTTATAGGCCCCAGCTATAACTTAGATACACTTTAATACATAAAATTATACATTTTTATTTATGTGTTTGTGTACCTATATATATATTTTTTAATTTTTAAATTTTATTTATTTACTTATTTATTTATTTTGGTGTTCTGAGACAGACTCTTACTATGTAGTCCAGTCTGTCCATGAACTCACTATGTAGCCCAGACTGGCCTCAAACTCATGGCAATCCTCTTGCCTTAGCTTTCCAAGTGCTGGGATGACAGGTGTGTGCCACCATGCTTGGCTAAGATTATTATATCTTTAATACAAGTATTTTTAACTATAATTAAAGGCCAAAGTTGCCTGATTCTCTAATTCTTTATGAAAGTATTTTATGTGACTTGTTAGTAGTGATATATTTGTTAGTGTTCAACAAACATTTAGTTGTTCATATGGTAAATATGGAGTTTGTTTTTTTTCTGTCTTGTTTTTAAAGTCTAATAATGTTCTCACTGTTTTGTTTTATTCTTATTAATTTTTTTTCTTTACTCAATATTCTATTTTGATTGGTTTTATTCTGTTTTGTTTTGGTCTGATTTTACTATAACTGATGGAATGGAAAACTACTGTGAAGATAAGATAAAACTAGTGTGAAGATACACTATAGTAGCCATTGTTGTTTTCCCATTACCCTGCTTTGATATTCTGTACCAATTTCACTGCTGTGTTTTGACTGGATTTATTCTGTTTTGTTTTGTTGGGTTTTACTATCTTTAAAAAAAACAACAACAGCAACAAAAAAACAGTTGTTCATATCATAATTATTCTGATGATGTTTCTTAATTGGTAATTTTAGATTTTTGATCACCATACTGAAGAGGATATAGATAAAAATGCTAACAGTGTATCGATAAAAAACCTGAGCAGGACCCCATCTAGTTCCAGCAGCTCTCTGGATTCACTCAAGGCTGAAGGGACCTCTCTGGACTTCAGCAGTAAGATCTTCATGAAGGCTTAATAACAGTTATCATCTACATTCTGTTTTTTAAATTTGTAGTCTTGACTATTAATAAATGCATTTCAGTTTAGCAAATATTTGAATGTAGTTTAAACCTTTTCAAGGTTATAAAGAGTTAATAAGTATGGGTTATTTTGATTCTTATTTAATAAATTGAGCAATGATATACTACAAAGGAAACAGTTACTTCAGAGTTTTATAATTTGTAAGGAAGCGTTGAATAGAACCTTAAAACTGATATATTTTGCCTTGCAACATGATTTTCTTCCCAGAAACATCCCAGTGGGTAGATTTAAGACCATGAACAATGCATAAATCTGAAAGTTAACTAAAATTATGCTAACAATTTTATTTTAATTTATTTATCACATGAATTTGCTTTACTTCTAGTGTACCGGAATAGTCAAATGGAATCCCAGTTTCTCGGACATACTATTTGTGAAGAGAGCTTGAGGGAGGTATGTTAAAAATACTTATTTCTTTTATTTTTTTGGTACTGGGAATTGCACTCAGGACCTCGTGCTTGCCAGGCAGGCACTGTGACATTGAGCTATATCCCTGGTAGTACTTCTTATTTTAATGGGCTAATTTGATTGTTTTAAAAATAACAGTTTTTTTAAAAAGTGCGCATGATGGCAAATGCCCATAATCCCAGCATTCTGGGAGGCTGAGTCAGGAGGATTACAAGTTTGAGTTCCACCTGGGCAATTTAGTGACTTTAGTGAGACCTAAGTATAGTGACACTTATCTATAATCTTATCACTCAGGAGGCTGAGGCAGGAGAATTCTTGTGAGTTTGAGGCCAGCCTGGGCTACAAAGAGTGAGCTCAAGGCCAGCCTGAACTGCATAGCAAGACCCTGTCTCAAAAAGACAAAAATTAATTAATTCATTCATTCATTAAATTAAAAAGACTGGGAATATATCTCCAAAGCCCTAGTTTCAATCTCCAATATCACACACCAAAAAAAATTTTTTTTTCCCCTTGGTTTTTTGAGACAGGATCTCACTAGTAGTTTAGGCTGGCCTTGAACTCATTGTGAAGCCCAGTCTGTGCTCCTGCCTCACCTCCTGAGTGCTGGGATTACAGGCATGCACCACTACACACAGCCAGGAAGATTTGTTTTGTTTTGTTTTATTTTGTTTTGTTTTGTTTTGTTTTGTTTTTGGTACTGGGGATTGAACTCACGACCTCGTGCTTGCCAGACAGGCGCTTAAGCCACTGGGCTAAATCCTCTGCTCCAGAAAGTTTTTAAAATGATGAAATATTTCAAGTGTACAGATTAGTTTTCTTTGTTAAGAACTCAACAATTATATGAAGTAGAATTTTATCCCATTTTCTGTTGCCATAACCAAATACCATAGACTAGGTAATTTATAGAAAATAGAAGTTTATAACAAAAAATAGAGGTTTATTTAGGTGATAGTTCTGGAGGCTGAGCAGTCCATAGCATGGTGCTGGCATCGGCTCAGCTTCTGGTAGGGCCTTTTTTCGGGAAAGTCTGCATTGTCACAGGTTATCACATAGTAAGATAGAGCAAGCTTGCTAACTTGGGTCTCTTCAGAAGTCACTAATACAATCATAGGGACCCCACCTCATGACCTCATCTAAAGCTAATTACCTCCCAAAGACTCTGAGGATTAAATTTCAGCATGACTTTTAGAGGGGGCAAACACCCAGACTATACAAGTGAAAAAGAAGATTAAAGCGGGGTGTGGTAGTGCATGATTGTAATCCCAGCACTCTGGAGTCTGAGGCACGGGAATCACCATGAGTTCTAGGCCAGCCTGCACTACACAGCGAGACCCTATCTTAAAAAATGGAAAAAAAAAAAAGAAAAGAAAAGAAAAAAGAAATGAAGATTAAAAGACTTATGCTTTGGCTTTTGTGAATGCCCTTAAGAAATAATCTTCTTGGCTGGGGATCTAGCTCAGCAGTCTAAGCGCCTGCCTGGCAAGCGCAAGGTCATGAGTTCAATCCCCGGTGCCACAAAAAAAAGAAATAATCTTCTTTTGTATTGTTTTGTTTTGGTTTTATTTTTCAGTACCAGCAGTTAAACTCAGGACATTACGCTCACCAGGCAGACCCTGTACCACTGAGCTAAACCCCCGACCCCATTAAGAAATAATCTTAAATAAAATCTACTCATGGATAGTTTGCTTATACTCAATGCTAATACAAGCTTTTTTCTTTTCTCAGAAACTCAAGGATGGGAGAATAACAGTAAGAGAGTTCTTCATACTTCTTCAGGTCCACATTTTGATACAAAAACCTCGGCAGAGCAGTCTTCCAGCCAAAGTAAGTGTAATTACTAGGCAAATAGTTACTCAATTAAAACATATTGTACTATTCTACCTTTAGTTTGTTTGTTATTTGAGACAGGGTCTCACTATGAAGCTAAGGCTGGTCTTTTTCTTTTTTTTCCAAATGAATTTTATTTCAAGGAAAAAAAGAATTAAAAAAAACTAAAACAATTTCAAAACACGTCAATCAGAGAGCAACAATGGTACGTACATTACGCAATGTCATCCCCAAATCATTCACCCAGAGCAAAAGACATCTGCTTACAATTGTCCAAACAATACCAGCACAAATTTTTCTCTTCATTGAACTCAGAGAAATCAGGAGTATAACTATCTTAACTATTTTTTATATACATATACATACACACATATATGTGTTATTACTTTCAGCTTCTCACACTAGTGAGACAATACATTGTTTACATATGTGTGTCTTATTTCACTAATGAGTATGGTCTCAAGTTGCATCCATTTACCTGTAAGACTCCAGTTCATCCTTTATGGCTAAGTAATACTCCACTGTATAAAAATACCACATCTTTTTTATCCATTCCTCAGTGGATGGGCATTTAGGTTGTTTCCAAGGTCTAGCTATTGCAAATTGTGCTGCTATAAGCATGGGTGCATGCGTATTGCTGTGGTATGATGTTTTTAATTCTTTTGAGAAGATACCCAGCAGGGGAATAGCTGGGTCGAATGGGATGACCTCTAGTCTGAGTTTTTGAGGAATCTCTACACTGATTTCTACAGTGGTTGCGCCAGTCTGCATTCCCACCAACCATGGAAAAGGGTTCCTTTTTCCCCACAACCCCTCCAGCATTTGTTATTGCTTGATTTCTTGATAGTAGCAATTCTTTCTGTGGTGAAGCGAAATCACAGTGTTTTAATTTGCATCTCTGAAATGACCAGTGATGTTGAACATTTTTTCACATATTTATTTGCTCTTTGTATTTCTTCATCTGAGAAATGTGTATTCATCTCAAATGCCCATTTTTGGATTGGATCTTTAAATCTGGGAAGACTGATTTTTTTGGGTTCTTTATGTGTTCTTAATAGTAATCCTTTGTCCGAGGTATAGCCAGCAAACATTTTCTCCCACATTGTGGATTGTCTTCACCCTGTTGATCGTTTCTCTTGCTGTGCAAAAGCTTTTCGATAAGATGAGATTCCACTGGTTGATTCTTTGTGATAGTTCCTGTGCAATCAGTATTTTGTTTTAAAGACTTTCCTACACCAGTGTCTTCAAGAGTTTTCCATCTTCCAGCAGATTTAATGTTTCTGTTTTAAAATTAAGATTTTTGATTCATTCTGATTTTAGCTTGGTACATGGTGAAAGATCACTTGAGTTTTAACCTTCAGCATGTGTAGAGCCAGTTTTTCCAGCACCATTTATTAAAGAGGCTATCTTTCTTCCAGTGAATGTGTTTGGCAGCTTTGTCAAATATAAGGTAACTTAGTGTGTCTGGAGTTGTATCTGCATCTTCTAATCTGTTCCATTGATCCTCGGGTCTGATATCTCTAATTCTGTGAGACATACTGTTGGAATTTTGATTGGGATTGTATTGAATCTGTATAACAGTTTTGAAAGTATGACCATTTTCACTGTATTGGTTCTTCCTACCTAAGAACACGGGATATCTCTCCATTTTCTAATGTCCTCTTCAATCTCCTTTTTCAGAGTATTGTAGTTTTCAATAGAGGTCTTTTACATCCTTTGTTAGATTGATTCCTAGGTATTTCATTTTTTTTTTTTTTGGATGCTTTGTAAAAGGTATTGTTTCCCTGATTTCTCTCAGTGAGTTTGTTATTCAAGTACAGGAAGGCTATTGATGTTTGAGTGTTGACTTTGTATCCAGGTATGTTACTAAATTTGCTTATTAAATCTGTTAGTCTTTTGAAGGAGTTTTTTGGGGTGTTCTATGTAAAGTATCATGTCATCTGCAAATAACAATAGTTTAACTTCTTCCTTTCCTATCGGTATTCCTTGTATTTCTTTCTCTTGTCTAACTGCTCCAGCTGAAGTTTCCAGGACTATGTTGAATAAGAGTGGAGGCGGTGGACATTCTTGTCTTTTCTTTTTCACTTTTTTTTTTATTTTAAAGAGAATAGAACAAAACAAAACAGAACAAACAAAGCAAAAGAAAACATAATAGAGTCAAACATAATATAGCATTTCAAAACAGAACACTGCAAGCTATACAGGTTTTCAAAACATAACAACAGGAGGTCAACAATGGTTACCCTAGTGTCTCTTGCTTCTTCAAAATGGTTGTTCATACATTTACAGACAATAAACTCAAACAAAACAAAGTAGTATAAAACCAGATAAAAGAGAAGGACATCCTTGTCTTGTTCCTGATTTTAAAGTGAAAGCTTTCAGTTTTTGTCCATTTAGTATGATGTTGGCTGTTGGTTTGTCATAGATGGCTTTTATCAGATTGAGATAAAGACCATTTATTCCAAGTTTCTGTTGGGTATTTATCATGAATGGGTGCTGGACTTTGTCAAAAGCTTTTTCTGCATCTATTGAGATGATTGTATGATTTTTGTCCTTGGCTCTGTTAGTATGGCGTATTACATGTATTGATTTACATATGTTGAACCATCCCAGCATCCCTGGGATGAATTCCACTTGATCATGGTATATATAATCCTCCTGACAATTTGCTGCATTCTGTTTGCCAGTACCTTATTGAGGATTTTTGCATCAGTATTCATTAGGGAAATTGACCTGTAATACTCTTTCTTAGTTGGGTCCTTCTCAGCTTTTGGTATCAGGGTAATGCTTGCTTCCAGGAATCAATTTGGGAGTATTGCTTCCCTTTCAATTTCATTGAAGAGTTGGCAAAGTAGTGGTGTTAGGTCTTCTCTAAATTTCTTGTAGAATTGAGTAGTGAATCCGTCAGGGCCTACGCTTTTCTTTGTTGATAGGTTTTTAATTACATCTGTGATTTCATTGATTGATAATTGGGTTATTTAGGATTTTTTTATCGTCTTCATTCAGCTTTGGTAATTCATTTGTACCTAGGAATCTGTCCATTTCTTCTATATTTTCCATCTTATTAGAATACAAGTTTTCAAAGTAGGTATAGATGATCTTCTGGATTTCTGCAGGGTCTGTTGTGATCTTACCCTTTTCATTCTTAATTGCATGGATTTGAGTTTTTCTTTCCTTTTTTTGAATAAGGTTGGCTAAGGGTTTGTCAATTTTATTTAATCTTTCAAAAACCCAACTCTTCAATTCATTGACTCTTTATGTTGTTTTTTTTAGTCTCCACTGTGTTAATTTCTGCTCTAATCTTTATAATTTCCTCCCTCATACAAGCTTTTGCTGCACCAAGGATTGAACTTGCAACCTTGCGATTGCCAGGCAAGCACTTGTGCCACTGAGCTAAATCCCTGGCCATACAAGCTTTTAGCTCAGCCTATTCTTTTTCTAGAAGTTTAAGGTTCAACATTAAGTTGTTTTTATGCATTTGCTCTGTTTTCCTGATATGGGTATTTACTGCTATAAAGTTCCCTGTTAAGACTGCTTTCATTGTGTCCCACTAGTTCCAGTATGTCGTATTGTTGTTTTCATTCAAATGTAAAAGCTGTCTAATTTCTTCTTTAATTTCATCTGTTAGCAATTGATTGTTTAGTAAGGTGCTATTTAATTTCCATGTTTTATGAAGTTCTTGTGGTTTCCTTTGGCATGGATTTCCAATTTCATTGCGCTGTGGTCTGATAGCATGGGATAATGTCAATTCCTTTGCATTTACTTAAGCATGTTCTATTTAAGTATATGATCTATTTTGAAGAACGTCCCATGTGCAGCTGAGAAGAATGTGTATTCTGATGTTGTTGGGTGTAATACTCTATAGACATCTACTAACTTCAATTGTTCAAAAGTTTGATTAAGTTCTAATGTTTCTTCCCTCCCCTCACCTCCCCTCTCTTTTCTTTTGTACCAGGGATCAAACTCATGGCCTTGTGCTTATCAGGCAAGTGCTTGAGCCACTGAACTAAATCCCCAGCCCTTAGTTCTAATATTTCATTATTGATTTTTTATCTAGTTGATCTGTTTTTTTGTGACAGTGGGGTATTGAGGTCTCCTAATACAATTGTATTAGGGCTTATTTGATTTTTCATTTCCCTTAGCAATTGGTTTATATAATTGGGTGCACTGGTATTTGTTTTTTTTGTTTGTTTTGTTTTTTTTTGCGGCACCGGGGATTGAGCTCACGACCTTGCGCTTGCCAGGCAGGCACTTAGGCCACTGAGCTAGATCACCGGCCCTGCACTGGTATTTGTTGCATATATGTTTATGATTGTTATCTCTTCCTCTTGGATTGTTCCCTTTTCAAGGATGTAGTGACCTTCTTTATCTCACTTAATTAGTCTTGCCTTGAAATTCACTTTGTCTGCAAATAGAATAGCTACCCATACTTTTTTCTGGTTTCCCTTCGCATGGAGTATTGTTTTCACCCTTTGACTTTCAGTTCATGAATTTCTTTTTGAATTAAATGTGTTTCTTGTATGCAGCATATTGTTGGCTCTTGCTTCTTGATCCATTCTGCCAGTCTGTGTCTTTTGACTTGTGAATTAAGACCATTAACATTGATGGTTATGGCTGAAATGTATTGGCTTATCCTTGTCATGTGATTTTCCTCTTGTTGGCTCTCCCCTTTTTTTCCCCTCCCTCAAATTGTTTGCCCTCCCAGGTGGGTTCCTTCTGTTGGGGTTCATGGAGCTGTAGTCCTTATTAGCACTTTCTAAAATGTCCTTCAGAACATTGTGGAGCACTGGTTTGGTGGTCCTCAGTTTCCTCAGATGTTCTTTGTCATGGAAAGTATCTTATTTCTCCATCAATTTTGAAAGATGGTTTTGTGGGGTACATCAATCTGGGTTGAAAGTTTTTTTTCTTTTAGAACTTGGAGTACTTCATTCCAAGCTCTCCTTGACTTCAGAGTTTGTGCTAAGTCAGCTGTAATTCTGATGGGCTTGCCTTTATAGGTGATTTTTTTTCTGTTCTCTACCAGCTTTTAGGATTGTATTATCTATGAACATTTTTTAATGTCATTTGTGGTATCTCCTGATTTTTCATTGACTCCAGTTAAACTTAAGTTATTCTTCTTTGTCTCATCTAGCAGCTGCTGGATTGATTTCTCATGGTCCCTTGCTATTTTTGAGAAATCTTACTTTTCCTTGTCACTAACTCCAAGCTTGTCTGCAATATCTGAGATCCTGTCCTCACATTGGACTAATCTATGAATAATTTCAATAGAGTTTTTATTCTGGATATCTGCTTGAATCTGCTTTATAGATTCAATTTCTTTTCTATGCTGAGCTTCCATGTTCTTCAGCTCATCTGTTTTTTTGTTTTTGTTTTTGTTTTTGTTTTTTGTTTTTGTTTTTGTTTTTGTCTGTGCACTAACATCACTAAGCATGCTGTGTATTTTGGTAATCTCTTTAGTTATCTGAAAGATTATTTCCGATTTCATTTTTTTTCCAGAGCCTCATTCAATTGCTTAGTTGTTACCATTTCAGAGAGGCCTGGTGGGGGACTTTTGGATTGTTCCACTTCATTGCCCCCAGATTTGCCTTTGTTCAATTGTATGTCTAGTGTTGCATTTTGCTCAAGTATCTTCTCATTTTATTTTCTCTCCTTTTTTAGTTTAATTCCTGGGTTGATGCCTGCAAGTTGCCTATGTTGGGTTGCTTTATTGTTAGTATTTACCAATACTTAAATGATGATTACTTCTCTGAGGTATCTTCCAGGTGTAGCTGGTTTTTTGGTTTTGAGTCTGTTGGAAGGTCTTACCTCTTCAGTTTGTTGGAGACAAGAGGTTGTTGCTTGTTTCACCTGGTCCCTGGTTCTTTAGCCCTGTGCCACAGTATTTTCTGTGACCCTTAGTGAATCTCAGGACCAACAGCTGTTTAGAACAATTATGTCAATTTTGGTTATAGTGGTACCAGTAGAATCAAACACAGCCTGTAAAATGACAAACCAAGCTAATCCTTAAGTTTGCAACTTTTAACCATATGAACTAGATTTGTGATTATATAACAAAATGTAAAAGAAACCAGATAATGATATGAAATACATAAGTGCTGAATATATCAATTTTGCCATTTGGGGTTAAATTTTAACATGGATTAAGGAGAAAATAGAGAAGTGGAAGAAGAGAAAGAGATCAAAAGTAAGGTTGGAGGATATCAGGAGTCTGACTAAGAGTTCCAAGTGTCTATCTTAGGAGTATGGCAAAAAATGTTGTCTGATTTGAAGGCCTGTAATGCCTTCACTCTTTTGTTTTATTTGGTTTTATGTTATTTTGTTTCATTTGAGTTTATTGTCTGTGAATGTATGAACAACCATTTCGAAGAAAACAAAGAGACCGTAGGGTAGCCATTGTTAATCTCCTACTGTTATGTTTTGAAGACCTGTATTGCTTGCAGTGTTGTGTTATGAAATGCTTTGTTGTGTTTAACTCTGTTTTGTTTTGTTTTATTCTCTTTAAAAAAAAAAGCGTATGGCAAGAAAAATAAAAGACAGAGACAAGTACAGTAATGCATCAATGGCTGGGAAGTCAATGTCTCCAGATGACTCCCCCTCCACTCCCAAAGCAGCCACTATTTAATAGGTGTATAGAGTAATAGGTGGAGCTAGCAAAGGATTATAATTCAGCAGAAGACTCAGACTCAAGAGGGCATAGATGATCATATGCTAAGAAGGATCTTGTCCTGGAGTATAATCCTGGAATGACTCAAGAGGGCATGGATCATCATATGGTAAGACAAGTCAATGGGAAATCTCAAATAGGAGGTATTGATAGTCCCAAGCCTCCATTTTATCCCATAGGGAAGTATGCAAAATTAACCATTGTGAATTAGTGGTCCCAGACAGGAGGATAAAGGGGGATCATGCCAACTTTGGGAAACTGGTGCAGAAGACTGAAGGAAAATTCAAATGGAAGAGACAAAAAGAACAGAACAGAACCACACTCACAAAGAGGTTAGGAACCACTTTCACATTCATAAAAACAATGAAGGAGAAAGAAAGGGGGAAAAAGAAAAATTAAAAAAAAGAAAAAGAAAAACCGTCCACTTCTAGGATTCTCTCTGGTTTCATTAGTAGACAACCTGTGGAGACAGAGTCCCCAATCATGCCAATCTATCCCAGAAGTCCAGCAGTACCTTTTTGGTGTAGATAATCTCATCTGTCCTGCACCAAGACCAGACTCATTGGGTTTGTCATATTCCAAGCAATTTCCACAGGTCTGAGCCTAGCTGGGAGTTCTAGATGAGGTCTGGGAATTTTGCTCAGTGGCACAAGCACCTGCCTGGCAAGCTGGCAGTAGTTCAGAGTTCCTAGCTCAGCCGGCCCATCTCCAAGATGGCTCCCAGCTAATTGTTGTCTCCTTCAGGAGGACTGAGTCCTCTGCACTCTCTGCCAGCCAGTGTAGTCCCCCACATCTGCTGTTCTCCACTGCCGCGTCTCTCTGCAGAGACCTCTGGGGTCACCATCACCATGACTATGTTTTCCCAGGTTCAAACAGTTTCTCTCGTGAAGTGAGTCCCATCGCATCTCAGTGAGGAGGTGCTGCTGGCTACTGCCTTCTTCACTGAAGTTGTTCTTTTGACTCTCTCTGTGGGCTTCAATTCACACTTCAGATTCTTCCTGGGTCCAGAGGACCCGCTTCCTTCCTTGTCTTCCTCACGATGCCATATTCCAGCATCTGGATGGTGATTCTCAGAGAGGCTGTTTTCCCTGCTGCTTCTCAGGCTGGTCTTGAACTCACTGTGTAGTTCAAGCTGGCCTCAAACTTATAGAGATCTTCCTGCCTCTACCTCCTGAGTACTGAGATTATAGGCATGTGCCACCATGCCCAGCTGTACTCTTCTACTAAACTGGATCAAAGCAACCATCTATTGGTAAAAAAAAAAAAAAAAAAAAAAGGAGGTTACTTTTCTATACAAAATTTCCCTTTAATAAGAAATACATTTTTGGTTAATATAAAATATTTTTGAAGATTGTGGATTTTGATAAGGCAAATTTTAATTTTTCTTATTCCTTAAAACTTTTAATACTTTTTTCTCATTATAAAAATAACATATTAAGGTAGTTGTGGTGGTGCACACTTGTAATTTCATCACTCAGGAGGTTGAGACAAGAGAATTGTGAGTTTGAGACCAGCTTGGGCCACGTAGCAAAATGCTGTGTCAAAAGACAAAATAGAAAATATAGATAACATGCCTTTACTTTCATAGTAAAAATCTTAAGTGTAGAAGTTTTTTATAAACAGTTTTTAAACCAAAAATACCTGGGTGTGGTGGTGCATAGCTATAATTCTAGCACTCAGGAGTCTGAGGCAGGAGGGTTGCTGTGAGTTTGAGACCAGCCTGGGTTACATAGTGAGTACAAGATCAGCCTGAGGAGCCGGGCGTGGTGGCTCACGCCTGTAATCCCAGCACTCAGGAGGCTGAGACAGGAGGATCGTTGTGAGTTTGAGACCAGCCTGGGCTACAAAGTGAGCTCAAGGCCAGCCTGAACAGCATAGTGAGACCCTGTCTCAAAAACACCAGGGTCAGGGATCTAGCTCAGTGGCCTAAGCGCCTGCCTGGCAAGTGCAAGGTCGTGAGTTCAAACCCCGGTGCTGCAAAAAAAAAAAAAGATCAGCCTGAGGTACATAGTGAGAC
>RJWT010037700.1:0-12980 GCA_004365215.1 Cuniculus paca
AATGTTTTATGCGCCAATGTCTCTTGCCTGGCTTCTTTCGCTGATTTTCACTAATGCAGTTAGTTAGATTCCTGAGGAGAGATTAGTTAGCGGTGCATAACTTAACTGTGTGAAAGGAGAGATTTCAGGAATCCCAGTGGTTGCTTCATTACCTGTCAAAATGTCATTATTACATTTTATCTTCTGTTCTAAGAAAGAAAAGAGTAGCATCATTTTTACTTATTATTATTAAAAAATATAAAAAGATGACACTGTATTACTCCTGTTGGAGGATTTTACAGATAACCAGTAAAATAATTTATCTTAGTAGAGTAAGAAAACTCAGGAAGAGTTATTTATTTCACTATCTTCACTTCATAGTCCCCATTTGCACGTTAGAGGTTTGTTACACTAGGTAGATTAATAGTGGTCATTCTGTGACTGTTGAATTAAGGAGTAACCCACTAAGGATAAAATGCTTCTGTCTCACTATACAGTAAACTGAGTTTTTCTTTCAGTTGAAAGATACCTTTGTTCTTTCAAATCCATATAGGAGAGTTAAGAGAGAGATTATTAAGGACATGTAAAATATGCTCATACATAGCTGTAATTTGGTACAGCTTGCTTTTGTGGCAAGCAATTTGGGAGAGGTCTTAGAGACGTTTTTCAATTTTACCCACTAATTTTACCTCTGAAAATCCATGCTTTGATGATCTCATATAAGTAGGATATTTCCTGTAACTTGATTTATGAAAGGGAAAACTGGAAATTTTGATATCTAATTATAATGTAATGAACAAATTAATTTATAGCCATTTGATGGAATGGTGTACAGTCATCAAAACTGTGTTTTTAAATAAGTATTTCATGGCATAAAAATTGATCATAATGTGGTTTTGAGTGTTGCTAGCATGGAATAAGACTTCAGAATTCCAGTTTCATGAAAATAGTACATACAGATAAATAAGTATAAACAATGAACAAGTTTTATTTTCTTTTATGATTTTTGATTTTCCATTTTTTGGTGTAGTGAATGTTTTTGTAATATGAATATATTAATTTATGTTAAAATACATTCAAAGAATGGAAAAGAGAGCATAAATTCTTCTTTCTTTTCTTCTTGTAGTGAATTATTTCCTTGGAGAATGTTAATTTAACTCCTTGGCTTCTCAGTTAGTTATTATATTAAAATATCCCTCTTCTCTAAGGTATTGTAGCACTGCTAATATCATGATGGATAAAAATGATAGAAGAATAGATCCAAAGAGAAAAAGACCAAATGCTTACTCTATATGTCTAGCTCAGGCCCTTTTCAGATGTAGATAGGTAGATAGATAGATCAATAGAGATACCACAACTTGCATTTCAAATAAGACAATTTCTCATTAGCAAAAAGTAATGATACATAAAAAAAACTTATCAGTGAATTCTTTTGTCTTTATCAGCAAAGGGGAATACATTTGTTGGAGCTAAAATTTCAACAACAAATTTCCAACGAAATCTTGACTCTTCAGTGGTAGAGAAGGGGAACCATTTCATTAATTGGAACTTAAACAACTTTCAGCAGTCGTATATAACGTTCTTATAGTACAGAGAATCAGGAAACATCAGTTGGGACCAGATGTTATATTTTATTCTGGGTTCATGTTTACTCAGGAGTGTGGCTTAATAGCTGGACCTCAAAAGTTTTTGCTAGTTATTTATTCAGAAGATGTCAGCAAATCACAAGGCCTTTATGAGCTACATTTGCCTTATCTGTAAAATGGACTTTGAACTCAGAATGGTGATTTTCTGATCTGTGCTTAACTGGAAGCTCCGGAGAAGCAGGCGCTATAGAGTTTTGGCAGATGGACCTGGAGGACCTGCCTAGTACTGGTCACACAACTGTGGTTACTGACTCTGGTTGGATTTATGTCTGGGTGTCCTGTGGGCCTTGGCCTGGGGATCGGACTGCCCTGTAGAATTTCTTGCAGTATGATTCAACTTGTGTCTGTTGTATATATCAGGCGTAAGGTAAGTTGTCACTAAAACACTAAAGAATTATTTAGCTGATAAAGTAAAATTTGGAATCACTGGTTACCATTTATCTTACTATCTTTGTCTATTTTAAAGCCATAAGAACAATGAATCACAATACTTCCTGCTGTCATTTGACTTCTGTGCATTTCTAAAATCTTGATAGAGCTGTGCTGAAATTCTGTTTATTGTAGCAAGAGGGATAGTCTGTGCTTTGACAAGTGAATCAGAGATGACTAGGAGAGAAAAGAATGATAGGGCGTGACAGTCAAGAGGATGGCCTGGGAGAGGGGATGGCAGATTCAGAGAGGTGAGACATGTATGGCTGGAACGTGGTATTGTTGGAAGGAAGCAAGGCTTGGGGGACTCTTATCAAAAGGATCTGTATGTGTTTAGTGAGAACTTTGGCTTTATGGATGGGGAAACAAACCATCAGATGTTTAAAAAAGTAGAGATAACATGATCGTATTTATTGTTACTAAGAGTTTTCTGTTGAGATAAGATTTTCAAAGACTGAGGGATATCCGTGATGATGCCCCTAGATCTTGGTTCTAATGGATATCACATAAAAAGTTTTCATACCATGACCTTCATTTTTTAGAGTTGGTTTGCCGAGTTCTGCAAAATGGTTCCTTAATATAGCTCCATAACTCTTTCAAAGGGAAAATTTACAGCTTGTTTTAATTAAGAATCTACTTTCTTAATATCTTCATGTAAAAAAGGGAGAAATAATCAACTCTGGAGACAAACAGAAGTCATCTTTAACCTTAATATTTTCTTTTGTAATCATGTAATTTTGTTTATTGATAGTTTCAAGAGACCCATTAGTGAGGTAACCTAGACAGAAGAAATTGGATATGACATTCAAGACAGAATACATTGAATTGAGATCAATGAGCTAAGTGTCAGATGTATCATTACATGATAATTTTACTGTCACTGAAATCTAAATTTTGCCTTGCCTATGCTTTGTCTAGAAATGGAAGGAGGCTGCCAGTTAGTGTAATTCTGGTGGGTCTACTTTAACTTAGTTTTAACTTGTCACTTTGTGGCACTTGGACGTACATCTGTACATTCAATGAAAATAAAAAGTGAGCCAGTGTCATAGTGGAGTGAAACAAAAAAGAAAAGCTACATTGAAAAATAATAAAAATCTTATGATGTGCCACTAAAGAGAATATTGTAAATATTGAAACGGTTCATGTGCAATCTAAATTGTGAAAGAAATAAAAGGACAGAAAATGACTATTGCTAAAATGAATACACAGTGATGAAAGTTCTTTATGGTAAATAGAATCAGTACAATTTATTTTCCCATTAAACCGTTTAGTGTAATGTTTATATATGTATGTATTTCTAATTTTTTTCTTCTCTAGCTCTAATTTCATCTTAAATGTGTGAAGAATATTAATATTAACCAGTGATTGGAATAACTTCAGATTCATATGAACACATTTTAAAAATTCTATCCAGAAGCTTATCTTATAGCTTAAATGCAGACTTTAGGTGGAATGGAAAGTGAAAAAAAATGCTTTTTGTAACAAACTAAAGAAACAATAAAGTGCAGGAATACACATGTTTAGAAAGTAGTATTTCTTCAGCCTTTGCTGTGTGCAGCTAAACTGGGCTAACCTTATACTCTTTCACTTAATTTTGTTAGTGAGCTTCTGGTAGCAGGACTGTCATTATCCCCATTCACAGATGAGAGATTAAATAACATGTCTTGGGCTGTAGAGGTAGGAAGTGATAGCTATGAATACAGATTTATTCCTTTTGAGGCTGATCTTATGGTCTTCTGCTCTAGTCATCAGTAAACAGTCACAGGCAGCATGTGCTTCAGTGTCACCTGATCACTTGTCTAACAGCACTTTTTCCACTGTATTGTAATTGTCTCAGTATTTATCTAATTCCTGTACTCATGGTTGGCTCCTCTAGGCACAGATGATGCCTTATTTGTCCATCTACTTCCAGGGATTTAAAACAACAGTAAGACCCATAGTAGAAGCTCTATCAATTCCTGTTGAATGAATAATATTGTCTAAATTGACTAAAGGTTAATATATTAAGGAAAACATTACATTATTATGAAAACTAAGTGACATCGTGAAAAAAACTCCAATTGCTTTTGAAGCTCTGGTAAGGTATTCCTTTCCTAGTAGATAAGAATTTGCAGAAAGTTAGGTGATCTGATTTCTGCTGCCTGTAGGAATTTGAGAGGTTATGAGAAATAATCAGGCATCATTGTAATATTAACTAATATGTACAATATTAGGAAAAGTTTAGATAAGTGACTCTGAAAGCATAATCCAGTTGTGCCTTACGATGGGGTCATTTTCTCCATAGTGAAATGATCAGTGTTTCGTTTTCGTTGATGGTCTCCAAAAAAAAAAAAAAAAAAGAATAGGAGATATTTCAAGCCATAAGTATTTTTTTAAAGATCAAATGAAGTTAGCACATGAAAAGAATTCTTTTATCAAAGTATTTTGCAATATAATGTAGTGGAAGAAATCAACTCATCTTCAACTTTGAAAGATTGAAGTCCTATCAAAGCAAAACATAAAGAACAGTTCACCAAGAGGGTTATGGAAATATTCTAAATGAGTTTGCAAGTGTATCTCTGAAGCAGGTACTGAGTTCTCTAATCATATTATTTCAACGATGTTCTGGTTCAATGATGATGATGTCCATTTTAATATTGGTATTTAAATGCCCTGTCAGAAAGCTACAGCCAGCAAAAGCTCTCTATTCCTTGCTTTATAGCTTGGATCTACCATTCACTCCTCTTCTCATGAGTGCCTTGAATTTAAATTCTGCTACTACCTTTCAGCAATCTTAAGGTGTCAAAGACTAAAACAAGGACTTTGGTGCTAAGTGATGTGTCCACCCTGCTGGCACTAACATTCCCAGTTACCTGTTACCTACGCTTTACAGAGGACTGATTAAAACCTTTTTCCTTTTCCAAACATAAACTTGTTTGGAACAGGAAAACATTTCAGACAGAAGAAAATGCACCAAGAGTGTAGTTTTTATTTATGATATGGAGTTGCTGGGGTGCTTTTGTTCATTTTGTTTTCCTGCAATTGGTTAATGAGACTGTATCTCCAATGTGGACAGAAGACCATAATCCTAAATTTTGGTTTAGTTATGAAGCAAGGCTGAAACATTACTTAAACAAAAACTAATGCTAATGCCCTATCTTAGTTAAGCCCAGAAAAAATATTAACTGTCTTTCTGAGACTCTTCTTGACCACCGGAAGACTGTGCGCTTGCCGTGGGGAGATCTAGTTTCCACTCAAAGCATTTACTACATGATGCTATATCATAAAGGTTCCTATAACCATCATCTATCTCACTAGATTTTTTAGCTGCTTGAGAGCAGAACTGTTCCTTGTTAACATTGCCTTCCTGGTACCAATACAGTGGAAAGCAAGTATAGTCATAGTCAATAAATTTTGGATTTATTTATTTATGTATTTCTGAAATAACCCCATTCATTTCTCCTCTCATGTATCTATCTCTCACTTTCTTTAGGTCCTCTCTATCTGTCCCAAGGATATGAGAGCAGATATCTGCGTTCATCTAAACCGGAAGGTTTTTAATGAACATCCTGCTTTTCGACTGGCCAGCGATGGTTGTCTGCGAGCCTTGGCAGTGGAGTTCCAAACCATTCACTGTGCGCCCGGGGACCTCATTTACCATGCTGGAGAAAGTGTGGATGCCCTCTGCTTTGTGGTGTCGGGATCCTTGGAAGTCATCCAGGATGATGAGGTGGTGGCTATTTTAGGTACTGTGAACTTTCCTAACGTAGTAGCAAATGTAACAATTTTAGAGATTTTGCTTCTCGGATTTCCAAACATAAATTTCCTTTGTTTGGTGACTTTGGAAATTAGGCCACTAATGAGATGATGAATCTTAATGGAAGCTAATAATGCTGTCTCAGCAAGGGACATTAGTATTGGTCACAGCCTAATGGGTTGTGTGAAAGTTTTGATTAAACTTGGGCAATAGCAGGACGGTACTTGAAACTAAAGCTGATTGTGCCCTAAGGTGCTTTACACTCCCATGCTGGTAAGTGTAAGTTGGTGTTGGAGTGATTGCTGGGTTAGTAAACCAAGGAGTTAGTCTCAGAGGACACATCCACCCATCTAGTTCCTTTAGAGAGGAGCCCAGAAAAGTTGTGCGACTTGCCCAACTAGTAAGTTAGTAGCTTAGGGCTTGAGTACAGATCTTATTGTTCTGCCATATTACACTGGACCTAAGTAACGAGAGGAAAGTGCTAAAGAGGTTAGTGGGTCTGATCCATTATATTTAAGTACAATGTAAGTAAATTAGATTTAGTTTTATAAAGCTGGTTCTATCCACCCATCTCCATAAGTGAGGAAAATTAATTTTTTTTTTGGTACTGGAGATGTGCTTGCCAGGCAGGTGCTTACACCACAGATCTAAATCTCCAGCCTGAGGAAAATGATTTCACTAATAATGAATTTATTCAAAAACTCAGAGACCCAGTAGTCAGTTGTATTCAGAACAGCAGCACAAAGATAGTGACAGTGCATACATGTGACAAAATTTTAAATTTTACGTATTTGGGAATAATGTAAGATTTATGTCCTGGTTAAAAAAAAAGTTGCTAAATGAACTTCTAGATCATTTTCTGCTCAAATATCTGCAGCAGGTTCAAGAAATCCACATAGATATAAAAAGAAGCAATAATGAGGTCAGAGGAGACTCATTCCTTGTTTTTTCTCAGGTAAAATAAGTTAGAATTGCAAGATGTCAGCTCCATTTTGATCACATTTTTCATGGCTTGTGTTTCATGAAAAATGAGCTCCATCTTTAAACCACTGGAGTTTTAACTACCAAGGTCAGCATACCATAGCTTGAATGCCACTTATTCTGCTAAGGAAAAGATTGACTGATGGATTTTGGAAAACTGCAAAAGCAAAACTGGTCTTAAATCCAACACAAAGATGAAAAACTGATTTCAAAAAGCACAATTACTTGAAAAAGACAGTTCAGAATTGAGAAGAAATGACCTTTCATAGGAAAATCGTTTCTGTAAAAATCGCGAGTGATAAAAAATGGTTCAGGATTGCAGATGAATAAACACCATTGCTTGTAAACCCTTCCTTAACTGTTACAGGTAATATTACATTTGCTTTTAAATTCTTCTAGAGACTATTTTTTTAATATAAATATGTTGGCAGGAACTATAGATGTAGCTCAGTGGTAGAACATTGCCTGACATGCATGAAGCCCTGGGTTCTATACCCACCACTGAAAAGTAAAAACAAACCAAAGAAAAAGGAAAATAATGTTTTAGAATCAGAACTCTGGGTATGATTAGCACCAGTTAAAACTTGTTCTGCTTTGTTTGCTAAAGTATAATGAAGTGTATATGATTCTTCATAAATGTGTATGTCACCAGAATGATCCTATGTGGTAAAATGAAGCATGCCCATACTACAGTGATTCTTGTTTGCTTAAAGAGGTGGAGAAGACACAGTCTCAAAAAATATTTTGTTTTCCTGAATGTCCCTGTCATCGAGGAGAAGTGGGAAAGCTGACATTGCTGTATTACATGACAGCCGCGCTGTCACTATGCATCACCACAGCTGTAGACTCATTGCATTTGTTTTACCCTGTTTTCTTCATTACAGCTCTACCTTGGTAACTCCTTTTCTAAAAGAGGACTGGGGAAAGCCCTGAGTAGAGTCCTTCTGGGCTGAGTCTGCTAAAATGGAATCATTTGCTCAGTGAGACAGACAAAATGCATTTTCCTTTCATTTTAAAATAAAATGGTAACTGGTTTTCCCCAATGACAGTAAAAATGAACACAGAGGCCTTGGGTGTTAGACCAGTCTCATCATATATCTATCACATTTTATTTCTTTGAGTGTGTCCTTTTTGTTCTCCTTCCTCAAAAATTCTCAGGATTCTGAGACTTTTCATATGTTGATTTCACAAGTTAAATTATATGGGCACCTCTCTGGAACCTTCTTTCTCTTATTTTCTTTGTATTGGGCTCTGAGAAAACCTGATTCAGCCAAGAGGCAGTTAAAATAGGGTTTCTTTTTAAGCATTCAGATTGCTTAACAATGGGTTAAAAAGGAGAGAAAAATACTAATTTACAGTTTCAAATTTGACATTTTAAGGTCTGTCCTTTTGTTTCTTGGTTCTTTTTTTCTTCCTCTTCTTATTTTGGGTAGCTTAATTCTGAAACAATTGCCAGCTTAAAGAACATTGCAAAAATATCAGAGTGTACACTGTGATCTGTCTATCTTTAGGTTCTACTTTTATGAGTAAGTTGATTAGGTTTTCTTACCTTTACTTACCAGGCCTTGCTAGCTCACATTTATTAATTTGCCAGGTGAAAATAGAGAAGGGAGATAATTTTAAAATTAATTGGAATCTCTGAATCCAAAGGCAAGTGCAGTTTTATTCTTTTGGATCTTTGCCTCCATACAGGCTCTTGGAAGGTAGATAATTCTTTGGTGTGTCAAAAGTGCTAAGGAGTTTAATGAATAAATTCTGAAGCATAACTAATTAATAGAAAGATAAAAAGTATAGTCAACAAATACTTCCTTTTTTAACACTGGAGGTTGACTTCAAGATGCTTTCTTAAATAGGGCATTGAATATAATTGTAGTTCATGTCTTTTATCGATTGAACTTCTGCCAGTTCTTACACCTCCCACCTTCTTTTGACCGTCCTACTTTTTATGAAACACAAAGAATTCCAAATTAAGTTCATGATGCATACATAATATTTTATATTTTTTAATATCTTCTTACTTTTTAGTTCCTACTGTATAATTACTTAATGTGAACAGACTTATTGGCATGGTTGAAATAGCCAGGTTACTTCTAAACGTCTTGACAAGTATATTGTACCTTTCAGGGATGTAAAAATAGCATTTTCCCACTAACAATAGACCATACGCCTAACACTTTTTTGGTACATATCCACATTTTGTCTTTTCTGCTTTATCGATTATTAGAAACATAGGGTTAGAGTTCTTACACTAAGACAATCTCTATTTTAAGCCTTTTAATTATAACTTTTAATTTCCAAGAGAGTAGTTGAGAGAGTAGTTTAGAGAGTTTTATGTAGTATCCAAATAGGAATGCTAAATATTGTTATAAGCTTGGTTGAAGGAGGTGTAACAGAGGAAAGAAAAGACAGAAATTAAGTGGACTTAATAATATGAGAAAGTTTTTAGCACTAACATCAAAATCCTATTTTAATCAGAACTAGTTATTTAAAATCCATTTCTGTTGTTAACATTTGTGTATTATCGGAGAAAATTTATAAATGATGGTTCTCAAAATTAAAAATCTGCTTCTTATATTTATTCCAAAAAAAACAACAACTGAGATGTGAATGAATAATATTTTGCTATTTGAAGAATCTGTGAAAATGTGACTTTTATGCAGTGGCTAAATTTTTTCTTCTATAAATTTGCTGTTGGAGTCAAGTGCTTCACACTTCAGACACTTTAAAGGGTTTTTCCAAAGTTCCTTAAAATCATTTTCTTCCGTGTTCATGTTTCTGTGTTTTGGATGCTGAACTGTGAAAATTGTGAATTTGCTCCATATATTATGGAGATAAGATTTGTTAATTGGGATTTTTTAAAATAAAGGGCAAACCAGTTTGCTGTTATTCATGAATGTTTATTTCATATATTCATGAATGTTCTTTTAACCACTTACTTGGTGTTTGTAAAATATTCAGGCTTCAAAATATATACTTTAAAGGTTTCTCAGTCTTAAGATAGATTTGATAATACACAGGTCTACAATCCTGGTAGTTTAAGCTTAACTTCTAACTATCTCCCCAGCAACCGTCGAAACTTTCTTAGTTACTGTATTTCATATCTCTTAATCCTATCTTTAATATTACTTACCATGACAGATCTCTTAAAAGTTTGGTCTTAAGTCATTTCTCCACTCTAAAAGACCTACCTTCCCACAATCTATCCTTGGCCTGAACTTCCAATTCTAGATAATGCTGCCACAAAAATAATTATCTTAAAATATGTCAGTTTCCTCATTAGGTTTCCTACGATGCCTAGCACCTTGAAGATGAAATGTAACTTCTACCATGGCCTCTGAGGCTATTTTGGCCCTGATCTTTGCCTCCTGTGCCAGCCTGACTTGTGCCATTCCCTTCCCTACCCTGTACCAATCATATTGAATTTCAAGAAGTTCCATGAGTTTTATTCAGTTCTTTCTTACTGTTTTTGAATGTACTGTACCCTTGTTCAGATTACTTTTATCTTCATTTTAGTTGCGTTTTTCTTGCTTCATCTTGCTCTTTTAGTCTTTCCTTTTGGTTCTCCTTGGGTCAGCTGCCTACATGGCAGAAAAATCATGATAGAAGCTGGGGCAATGCTGCTTAGTTCATAGTGGCCAGGAAGTAAAGCAGAAGAATAGTGCTAGAGAAGAAAAGACAGGGGACCAGACATAGATCGCAAGGCCATGCTTCCGTGAACCACTCAGATACACCTAGCAGTATGCTCTGACAATCCCTGTGGTAGGTCGTAAATAATCAGACTGACACTCCACACTGACCATATCCCAATCCTTGTCAACTTCATACTCAAATTCATCTCTTTAAACCATATTTAATCTTCAAATGAAGACAACAACAAGTTTGTAATTCTGCCTAACAACTATGCTGCATACAAATGCCAAATTAATCAGTCCACTGCCCTTAGTTTAAGTTTCCTGAAAGCTCTCAGAGGATGGAAAAAATGTACAAAACTTTCTACCAGAATGCAACACAAGTGGTCAGTCTGTCTTTCAACCGCTGATGAAGGCCTTGTTTACAAATGAAACCTTCTGAGTCTGGCCTTTATTTTCCACATTCATATCAACTTTCTGGTCTTCTGATATGACCAGAATCATTCATCAGGAACTGCTTACTGCATTCTAAGACTTCTGTAACCTAGATCTCCAAACCTTTCCTTCCACAAACCAGTTCCCAAGGCTTCTGAACCATATGGTCAGGTATACAGTAGTGACCCCACTTCTCTGGTACTAATTTTCTCTATTAGTCAGGTTTCTTGTTGCTGGACACAACACCTGAGACCAGCAACTGGAAAAGAACAGGTTTAACTCACTCACATTTTTTTTTATTTTAAAGAGAATAGAACAAAACAAAACAAAACAAAGAAAAACAAAACAGAATAGAGTCAAACACAACATAGCATTTCAGAACAGAACACTGCAAGCTATACAGGTCTTCACAACATAACAACAGGAGATTAACAATGGCTACCCTAGTGTCTCTTGCCTTCTTCGAAATGGTTGTTCATACATTCACACACAATAAACTCAAACAAAACAAAATAATATAAAACCAGATAAAACAAAAGACTTAAAGCATTACAGACCTTCAAATAAGACAACAAGAAACCAACAATGGCTACCTTAATGTCCCCTGTCTTCAAAAGAGCTTTTCCTATCTTCTCACATATTGCAATCAAATAGTAGAAAACAGACTTAAACCAATCAAATCAAAGAATAGAAGCACCATTGGACTTCAGAACCTTTTCTCCATATTTATCAGGAATTTTGTATCTTATTGAGTCTTTCAGTTTCTTACACTAGGGAGGCAATGCGGTGTTTACACATGTGTGTTTGGTTTATTTCACTTATGAGCATGGTCTCAAGTCTCATCCATTTACCTATAAAAGCCTCAATATGATCATTCTTTATAGCTGAATAGTACTCCATTATATAAAAGTACCACATCTTCTTTATCCATTCCTCAATTGATGGACATTTGGGTTGTTTCCAAGATTTGGCTATTGCAAATTGTGGTACTATAAACATGAGTGCACATATATCACTGTGGTATGATGATTTCACATCTTCTGGGAATATGCCCAGAAGCAGAATAGCTGGGTCAAATGGACTTCCAGTCCTAGCTTTTTGAGGAACCTCCAGACTGATTTCCACAGTGGCTGCACCAGTCTGCACTCCCACCAACAGTGGAGAAGTGTTCCTTTTTCCCCACAGCCTCTCCAGTATTTGTTGTTGGTGGTTTTCTTGATTTTGGCCATTCTTTCTGGAGTGAGATGAAATCTCAGAGTTGTTTTAATTTGCATTTCTCTAACGACCAATGATGCTGAACGTTTTTACATGTATTTATTTGCCATTCGTATTTGTTCAGCTGAGAAGTGTGTTTTCATCTCAGATGCCCATTTCTGGATTGAGTCTTTGAATTTTGAGGGCCTGATATTTTTTAATTCTTTATATGTTCTAGATAGAAGACCTTTGCCTCAAAGGCAGTTGACTAAAATTTTTTTCCAATTTGTGGGTTTTCTTTTCACTCTGTTGGAGATTTCTTTTGACATGCAAAAACTTTTTAACAAGACAAGATCCCAGTTGTTGGTTCTGGGAAGGGTTTCCCATGCAGTTTGACGTTTGTTCATGAATTCTCCACCTACCCCTATGTTTTCAAGATTTCTACCTATTTTGTTTTCCAGCAGATTTACTGTTTCTGTTTTAATATTTAGATCTTTGATCCATTTTGACTTTAGTTTAGTGCATGGTGATAGGCTTGGGTCTAGTTTTAGTTTTCAGCATATGGAAAGCCAGTTTTTCCAGCACCACTTATTAAAGAGGCTATCTTTCTTTCAGTGAACATGTTTGACCCCTTTGTCAAAGATAAGGTGGCTGAGTGTGTTTGTATTTGGGGGTGTATCTTCTAATCTATTCCACTGATCCTCAGGTCTGTTTTGATTCCAGTACCATGCTGATTTGATTACAGTAGCTTTGTAGTATAATTTCAAGTCTGGGATTGTGATGCCTCCTGTCCTGCCCTTGCTGCCCAGAATTGCCTTTGCTATTCTAGGTCTCTTCTGGTTCCAGATGTAATTCACTCACATTTTAAAGGATTCAGTTCATTGTTGACTGGCTCCAAGACTGAAATATCATGGTGGAAGATGGAGCAATGCTACTCAGTTCATGGCTGCT
>RJWT010037701.1:0-12986 GCA_004365215.1 Cuniculus paca
GAAAACAAGTGCAAAAGGTAGTGAAGATTCACATTCATTACAGGTAAGAAAAGAAATATGCTCAGCAGACCAAGTGTGAGAAAAAAAGCATGCTCTGCAGGATGAGAGCAGACCACTGTGAAAGAGAGAACACAGTGGCCAAGAGTTTGATGGTGCTGTCATCACTGTATCTCCCATTCCTCAGACTGATGTCATGTCTAGGTTGTCCTATCAACAACCTGCTTGAGTTCTCATGAGAAGAACTGAAATAGCAGCTTCTGATTGGTTTCAGGTGCAGGGCTTGGGTGCATGTCCCCTGAATCTTCATGATTGACAGTTCACAGCCACTTGCTCAACTGGCTGGCCACAACTTAGTTTCCTGCCTCCAAAGAACTGAAAAGTGGATTTTTATAGCTAAGAGAGGTAGGACCAGTCTCTTGACACCATCACATGCAGAAATGACTTCCAGTTGCACTTACAATTTTTTTATGATGCCTTTCGTTCAATGATGCATCTCTCATTATCTCATTGAGTCTGTACCTACAGGATATGTTTTACTATGACAGGCAAAGGTAAGTATAAGTTACTTTAATGACTATTTTTTTATATATGTGTTTGCCCTTCACCATGGGGGGAAATTCCTAGTACTGTTTTGTTTTGTTTTTTGTTTCTGAGACAGGGTTTCACTATGCAGTTCAGGCTTACCTAGAACTCACAGTAATCCTCCAGCCTCAGTCTCCTGAGTACTGGGATTACAGGTGTGTGCCACCACACCCACCCTACTATTGTTTTAAATACAGTAGGTCATTGTCTCAATAGGTCTGATTATTTTTCAGGATCCTAACCTTCTAGAATGCCTGAGACCACACAACCACTGATCACTAACTTCAACTCCTCAGCCTCTCATCTCCTGGTGACTTTAACTTAACCCATAGCCGTACAGATATTAGCAATTCCCTCAGTACTACTACCAAAGTGGAGCCTAGGACGGTTCTTGGGAACATTCAACTAAAGGTATAGAAGCTGAGAAATAAGGGTCTGAGTACCACCAGGGCAGCTTGAAGGCAGAAGGCTGCTGGGACTGGATCGCAGCAGCGCATGTACTTATGCCTTTCACTGGGGTGCGAAGTTCAGTATTCCACAGCCCAGCTACATGCTTGGACAGTCCTGGTGTCACCAGTCAGTTGAAGATTCTTTTGCTTGAGTCAGGTGGAAATTATGAATCAACAAAGTGCAGGTGTAGGAAGAGGGGAGGACCAGAAGGGCCTCCAGTGCTGCTGAGCTATACCCACAGTCAGAGTGGCCCAGAGAGCAACTGTGAACTTAGTGGTGGCAGGAGAACATTGAGGCAAATGGACTCCATTCATTCTCAGGGGACTGAGGGAAAGCAACATGAAATGAAGGAGAAGGACATAACAGCTGTTGACCAAGCCACACCCCCTCCAGGAAATGGGCAGAGGCAAGTCATTTCTTGTCTGTCTCACTGGCAAACTTGTCCCAGAGCACCACTGAAAGAGAGGACTAGAGCTGAGAGGGACATTATGAGGTCTGCCAGAAAATCCCAAAGCTACCAGGGAATGGAATGGAGATTTTCTATAGGGTTCTCTGAACAGTCATAAAATGTCCCATAGAAGAGCTAATCATTAGATTCTACTGTAATAAAGGATGCTCGATCATATAAATACTTCGTTGCAAGTACAAAAAAAAAACCCGTCCATTTCCCATAAACGTTCCTCCCCCAAGCTCTAAAGAAACCAAGTTGAGTGTAACAGAAGAAATGAAGGAGAGTGGGAGAGTTCTGACAGCTCCTTCCTTACTGCTGCTGTAGGAAGTCCAGGGTGGGCCTGAACTAAAGACCGGAGAGAAGCTCTGAAACAAATGTACAGGCATGAACTTTGGATACGTACTCACCTGAACTCCACAGTGCACAAAAATCATTCTGTTTTCATGTTCATACATAACAATGAAGTTATGAGGGAATCTCTTGAGATGTTGTCAAGGTGCAAAGAAAGGAAAAATCATATTGCGAGTAGCAATGACATCATATCCTATCAAGGTCAGGCCATTCAATAATGTGATTAAAGAAAACATCCAAAAACAGAAATCAGGTATAAGATACTATAATTTTTATATCCAGCATAAGCTCTGAATCTTTCAATGACACCATCTTCCAGTCAGGTTGCCTAAATGCATATATTCATTTACCAGAAGCCCATAACCCCTGGACACATACGTTACACCCTAATTATTTAAGCATAATGCCCTACGCAGGACAGAACAACCCTTAAAATTCTTGCCCCATGATCAATTTCCCTGTAAGGACTTCATCAGAGCTCTACTTAACACTGAGTCACTGTGATATCTAATCTCTACTTTAACCCTCAAAACACAACAATAGGGTATTTTCCTGCTTGACAGACCTTGGAAAACAAGTTCAGCCAGTATGTGAAACCAAATGTGTCCGATTCTAATGTCACAATTTCTTCCACAGAACCCATCTTATAAGGGACCTACTGACCCAATAGAGAATAATAAATCAGGAAAACTGTAGAATTGCTTATTTCATCCATGAGCACTATTCTTTAAGTAGACAGGCAAGATGACTTTCATAGGTGAGTGTGGCAGCAGGTGCCTATGGTCCCAGCTATTTAGAGACCGAAAAAGGAGGCTGCTTGAGAACAGGAGTTCAGGGCCAGCAAAGGAAAAAAAAAGAAAGCAAGCAAGTCAGCCAGCCAGCCCTGACTTTTGTGAATAACCATATTTTCATGTCATCATGAGAGTCTATGCTTGCTGTTAAAATCCAAATGCTAATCTGAGATTACCTTTGGTGTTACCTCTAGCTTACCATCAGGATACTAGATAGAAAACTGGTTAGCTGAGAAATGCAAACCAAAACTACACTGAGATTCCATCTCACCCCAGTCAGAATAGCAACCATCAAGAATAAAAAGCAAGCTGGGCATGGTGGCACACACCTGTAATCCCAGCACTTGGGAGGCTGAGGCAGGAGGATTACTGTGGGTTTGAGACCAGCCTGGGCTACAAAGTGAGCTTTAGGCCAGTCTGAACTGCATAGCAAGACCATGTCTCAAAAAAAGACAATAAATAAATGAAAAGACTAAAAAGCAGCCACCAACCAACAACAAAAAACTCCCAAAACAATAAATACTGGTGAGAACACAAGGTGAAGAAACCCTTCTACACTGATAGGGGTACTGTAAATAAGTAGAGCCACTATGAAATCAGTATGATGAAGGTTCCTCAAAAAATTAAAAATAAATCTACCATTTGACAAGTTATACCACTCCTTGGTATATGCCAGAAGCAATTAAGGTCAGCACACTATAGAGATACCTGCAAACCATTTCTTTTATTGTGGTGATGTAGGAGTAAAAAACTAACCTTCTAGACGCCCCCTACGGGCTCATATTCTCTAAAATCAAAGAACAAATTCTAGGAACAATGGAGGTTAAGAGCAGAATATAATTATTGGGGAAAGAAAGCTTCTGTCTGAAAGAGGGACAGAAGGGGTCCCACATGGGTTGCCAAGAACCCTGCCTTTTCTAGGGATTTTTATAGAGGTGAGGTGGGTCAGAGGTGGGGAAAAATGGGGAATCATAAGATGAGCATGAAGTGGGACAAAACTACAGTCAGTCAATAAGACTACGAGCATAATTGCTCAGGTAATATTAATTAAGTGGGGATCAAATGGGGAAGCAAGTCAGGTAGCAAGCAGGCATGAAACAACAGTGGTTTTCCTGGCAGGAGTTTTCCTGGCTTTGCCAAGGTGATAGATACCTATTTAGGATATCAGTCACTGTTGTTTGTCCATAGAGGAAGTATGTGGGTGCATTTGGTTCATCTTTTGTTCAAGACAAAGGTCTGGCCCTCAGCAGATGTGTGTCTCCCCTATAGTTGCAATATATCCCATCTTCTGTACTGGCTCTTTCGAGTGCCCAGCCCTGTCTGACACCTACAATATTTCTACCTGACTTAGCCACCTATGACACTGGCTCAATTCACAGTAGCTGATAAACAGCCTAGATAACCATCAATAAATTAGTGGATAAAGAAAATGTGGAATATGTACACAACAGGGGATTTTTCAGTTACAAGGAAGAATGAAATTCAGTCATTTGTAAGAAAATGAAGGATCTGAAGATCATGCTGTTGAATAAAATATGCTAGACTCAAGCAAGTATGGAATGTTTTCCCTTGTATGTAGAATTTTTAAAACATGAGAAGAACAAAAGTGTTTTAAGACAAAAGAAAGGAAATGGATGGAGAAGGAGTATAAGAACAGATGGGGGGGATGGATATGAGCAATAAACACATAAGCCCCCCTCCCCAAATATGAAACCAGAAGAGGGAGGGCAAAGGAGATGGTGGAATACCAAAGTACATTATGTGCACATGATTGCACCCAAATGAAACCCATTAGTCTGTATAACCAATAAAAGAGTGAGAAGTTAGCCAGGAGAAAAACCAAGAAGCTAACCTGTGCCCTCTCATAAGCCAGCCAGCAGGCTGGAAGACAAGAGTGCCACCATCAACTCCCTCCCCCTCCCACACTGCAAGCAACTGGCTGACTCTGAGGAACACAGGCTGAGATGATAGCAACTGAAGTAAAAAAACAATTTAATGCTTGTATTGTTTGATTGACTTTGCAGGCCAAAAGCCAGTAGTCTGAGCATCTATTTAGAGGACAACAATATGCAATATAGCAACTATGGGGGATTTCCTTCTGTCTTGTTTTCGAAATTCAATATCATTCTGTTTTGTTTTATTCTATTTTATTGTTTTGTTTTATTCCCTTTAACACAAAAATAAAAGAGTGAGGAAAAAATGATCATAGCCGGGCACGGTGGCTCATGCCTGTAATCCCAGCACTCGGGAGGCTGAGACAGGCAGATCATTGTGAGTTTGAGACCAGCCTGGGCTACAAAGTGAGCTCAAGGCCAGCCTAAAAGGCATAGTGAGACCCTGTCTCAAAAACACCAGGGCTGGGGATCTAGCTCAGCAGTCTAAACGCCTGCCCGGCAAGCACTAGGTCGTGAGTTCAATCCCTGGTGCTGCAAAAAAAAAAAAAAAAGAAAGAAAAAATGGTCATTAATGAACATTAACACCAGAATCAGCACGCCTTTTAAAGCTCATTGCTGGCAGCTCATAGGTGCCACTTTTGTGCCAGTATCAGGGACCTGGCCAAGATCCCAAATGGCCTGTTCAAGGGGCATGGCAAAGAATGAATAACAGAAACAAATTTAGTAATTCATAAGTGGGGGGCCAGGAGATCAATGCCTCAGGATGGACAAAGACGAAGACACTCCAGCTTGATACTATTTTATTAGCCAGTGCAGGGGGAGGGGAACAGTGCTTTTCCTGGAACAGCAGAAGGTAGTGGTGGAATGGGCAAGTTCAACATCATAAAAGAAATAAGATTCATTCCCACACTTGGGTACCAGCCCTCTCCTGTAATTGTCTTTGGCAGACCTCATCCTGACCTCTGAGTGCCACAGCCTCATTGACCATCAAGATCTCAGTGATCCCAGCAGTTGGGAGGCTGAAGTAGGAGAATCATTGCAAGTTTGAGACCAGCTTAGGCTATAAAGTGAGTTCAAGTCCAGCCAAACTGCATAACAAGACCCTGTCTCAAAAAGACAAAAAAAAAAAATCTCAGTGGTGACTGGGAAAAAGCAGTGTTCTGCATTCAAAAACTGGCCCACAAGGCAGGGCAAGGAGGACCTCAGACAGATTCTGTCAATTTATACTTTGTGGTTCCCAACATGCCAGCTTATAAATTTCAATTCATCTAAAGTTTTTTAGATAGTTTCTATCTCCTACCTGTACTCAAAGTCAATACTCTTGTTCATTATCACAATTTTTTGTGCTATTGGTATAACACAGGCAACTCTGGGAGGATTATCTTATTGTGAAACGGGAAGAGACCAAGTTTGTTGAACCCACTGCTTGAACAGAATCTATTTGCATATTTATCAGAGGCCGATCACCTAACCCAGCAAGGTGGTTTAAGGGTTATCATAAATGGTCAACAATCTCACAGGCAATGCAATAATCAAGTATGCTGATAAGAAGACCTAAATGTCCTTAAAATAGTTATCAAGACAGTTCCCTGAAACTTACAGATTACTGTATCAGTTTATTGCTCAACAACTTAAAAAGAATGTGAAGAATTCTTTTACAGGCTCAGAAAAAAGTAATGTAATAACTCAATAGCTCTGAATTTCAACTTGTGAGAAAACATTGATAAACTGGTGTGTCTTTGGTAATTAAAAATTATTTAAATAGAAAATGATACACTTTTCTAGATCTATCAAAGTCATTTAACATGTAGAATGTACAGAAGATAAGATACATTAAATCAAAAACTATGAAACCTAGCTGGGCATGGTGGCACACACCTGTAATCCTGGCACTCAAGAGGCTGACACAGGATTGCCACAAGTTCAAAGCTAGCTGGAGCTACATAGCAAGTTCAGGACCAGGCTAAACTACATAGCAAGATCCTATCTCAAAAACAAACAAATAGACAAACAGTATGAAACCTATAAACTATCATTGAAGGAGATTCTAGACCTTCTACAAAACCACAGAATTCATTGTTGATGACAATATAAAGGATAATTTCCTAGTAAATGCAAAATTCTATGAAGACATGGTTCTCAAATGTAATTGTATGAATCAACCATGACACTTTTTCAACAAAAAAGCATCAAGGACCCAGCTCAAGTCTAAATGTCTGTAAAGTCGAGGCCTTGGTAGTTGTGTTTTAAAAAGTGACACAGCTGATATTCTGCATGGCAGCTACAAACACCACTGAAAAGTGTTGGATCTGTAAACAGGAAATTTACAAAACAGAAAAACAAAGCAATATATGGTTCTTTGAGAAGAATAATAACCTTGAAAATACTAACGAAAAACAAGAGTAAGAAGATAGCTTATCTGGTATCAACAATGAATGAGGGACATAACTACAGATCCTACAGGCATTTAAAAAAAAAAGCTCAATGAAATTCCTGTGAATACATTTTTAATTTTAATGGTCAAATTTCTAATAATTTTCCGAAACTAATATAAACAGAAGTGTCTAAACTACTTCTCCAGTTGCTGGGACAAAATACTCAATACCCACAACATAGGAGAGGTTTTTTGTTTCAGGTCTCACTCCATAGTTGGCTTTCTCCAAGGCAAGGCAGCATGGCAGAGGGGCATAGTGAACAGCAAGCAGAGAGACTCAAGGGAGTAACTGGGGAGATACAACCTTCTGAGTTATGGCACAGTAACTCACTCCTTCCAACCAGACCCTACTTCTAGTACCAAAATTTTAATCACTTTTTACGTTGCTGGGACATTTGCAACTTAAATGAGGAAAGGTTTATTTTGGCTCAATTTGTAGAGGTTTCACCAATAATTCTCTGGCTCCAAGGCACAGCAACATGGCAGAGGGGTACAGCATCCAGGGTGACCATTGCACTTTGGGCTTCACTCTCAGAGCTTGACACATTCCTCTCTCAGGGACAGACTTCCTGGCCTCCCAGGCCTTTTTCTGAAACCTGAGTGAAAGCCTCCCTGACCCCACAACTCTTGCATTCTGCATGCCTGTAAAACCAGCAACATGTAGATGCTGCCAAGGTCTGCCACTGGCTCAAGCAGTAGTCAGTTCATCTTGAATCACAGTTACAGAGGCCTCCAAGTATCTGGATGCCTGAGTGCTCAGCCAAATCCTGGAAAGTACGTGCTCTGGACAGCTCTTCTGGATCAGGGTATCCTAGAATTCTCAAAGTAGCCTTTCACTTTTGTTATTTTCACCTGCATAAAGTGGGGCGCTTTTTTTCCCTCACATGACCTCAAGACCTTCCTATTGTCCTGTTGTACTTGTCTTCTTTTTTGGGTTGGGTAGGTGGGATGATTTGAGACAAGACCTCAGTATGTAGTTCAGAATAGCCCTGAGCTATGCAGCCCAGGCTCACCGTGAACTTACAGCAATCCTGTCTTAGCTTCTTGGGAGCTAGGATTACAAGTATGCACCACCATGCCTGGGTACATTTGGCTTTTTTGGGTTTTTTTTTAACAAATGAAGATATTAATACAGTATTGTTTATTCTAATGCTTCTTGATAACAGCTGCAACCTATCTGGGGATTCTGTCCAGATCTCTTTGTTCCTGAGGTTTCAGATTGTGGCCCCCATCTTAGTCCTTTTTCACCATTTTCAACCCCTACAGGTCCTGGAAGACTCAGCATGCCACACTCTTGGGAGCCTCAGCTGAGGAGGCAGGGTATGCCATTCCTTTGACACACACTATAGATCTTGGTCACAGACCTAACCCCAGCACCACCCCAGAGATACAGTTACAGAGATACAGGTACTGTGCAAGCAGCTTATGTGTATAGCCAGCTCTCATCACAAAGAGCAAGCTCTTTATGCTTGGCTGCAATGGCAAGCAGAAACACCAAAACAACACCTAGGATTTGAAAACAGATTTATTTTACATCAATGGGCACTGACTGGGATCATCCCCAAAATATCAGGCCCCGATCACTGGTGGTCTAGGGCTTATATGGGATAAGCAAGCAGGAAGTACAGAGGCAGAATGGCTTTGTCAATTGGGGATTGGTTCTTACAATATGCATCATAGTCCTCAGCTATGCACCACAGTGACTGGTCATTTCTAAGTGACAGAAACAACCAGTACTGGAATAGGAACTGTTACCCAAGAAACTAAGAAACAGAAGTATACTTGCTGAAAGTGGGGAGTATTTTGGCCGTTACATGGCCAGCTTAACTGTGTCCACCCATTTGGCGACTTTCAGCTTCCCATACTTTTTGAGGACAGCTGCCAGAGCTCTGATGGTTTATGTCTTTTACAGTAACTCCAGGCATCATGTGGCCTCCATGCTGCCAGCCAGAGGAAAGGGAACAAGAGGGTTTCCCCAGCACATGAGTTGGCCCACTTGGCTTCTTTTTAATGCTAGTATTTTTAGCAACCAAGCTTTCTTCTGTTCCAACTTTGCAGACCCCAACTTTACCAGAGTTTTCTTTCTGGTCAAACTCAAAACTTTCAGAATCATTTAGCTCTTAATTTTCAGTATAAAGCTAAGTAAAAGCAGCAAAAAGTATCCATGCTACAGCCTGAACAGAACTGCTTTGAAATTTCCCCTGCCAGATTAATTAGATTGCCACCCTTAACCTCAGTCTCCCATAGTGTCTCAGGTCATGAGCAAAACAATTTCCCACTAGAGCATAATTCCCATGGCCTGGAGTCCAACTGCCAATGAAGTTCTTGTTCCCAACTGAAACCTCCTGAGTGCCTAACCTTTACCAGTTACATTACTATCAGCATTCTGGTCTTCTGAGCTCTCCCATCAGGTCTTCAGAATCTCCCATCAAGTTCTGCTTACAGCATTCTAGGGCTGCTTCTCTAGCCAGCATCTCCAAACATTTTTGAACTCCTACAAACCAGTTCCAAAGGCTTACAAACCACATGATGAGTCTGTATTACAGCAACAATCCCAAAATCTGGTACCAAATCTGTCCTGGTTAACTTCCCTAGTTGCTGGGACAACATATCCAACACATATAACTTAAGGAAGGAGAGGTTTATTTTGGCTCACATTTCAGTCAGCAACAATCTCCAAGGTAGGACAGCAAGGCAGAGGGGAATGCTGGAGGAAAGTGCTCACAGCATGGCAGATCAAAGCAGAGAGCACCAAAGGAGAATCCAGAATGAGAGATCATGCCTATTGACCTGCCTCTTCCAATCACACCCCACCTACCAGCAAGTCACCTACAAGCCCCCATAATCCAATCACCTTCCAAAATCTCCACCTACACGTCAGGCTCTTGGAGGACATCCAGATATAAACCATAACAAGAAGTAACCAAGATAATCCAAAAACAAAACAAAACAAAACAAAACAAAACAAAACACACACACACACACACACACACACACATATATGAATGAAACATAATCCATAATTAAAAGTATTCCCACAAAATACAATTCTAGTTTGGGATGGCATGATTAATTCTCCCTAAACATTTTAAAGAAATAACCTTGTCCAAACACCCACAGAACACAGAAAATGAGACCCATTTTCAAACTCATTCAATAAGGTCAGAATAATCTTAATACCAAAATTATGCTAAGTACCTTGTGAGAAAATAAAAGGCCTCTCATGAAGGCACATGCAAAAATTCAAATCAAAATTCTACCTCCATATTAAAAGATACCATGATCAAATCCAATTTATTCTGACAATGCATGGTTTAAAACTTGAAATTGCCAGGCATGGTGGTACATGTCTGTAATTCCAGCATGTGGGAGGCTGAGGCAGGAAAACTGCACTGAGTTCAGAGCCAGTCTAAACTACACAGTGAGACCCTGTCTCAAAAAAAATCCAAAATGAAGTAAAATTTGAAATCAATATATGTGACTCAAATAGTAATAATCCATGGAAAAACCTAAAAGCATACACACAAAATTTTCATAAATTCATTTTTTATTCATGATTCAAAAAAACTTAGCAAAGTAGGTAGTAACAGATTGATTTTTCTTTACTGAATAAGAAGTTTATCATCCTAAACTACAATTAATAGTAAAATACTTACTTTTCTTCCTGATATTGGGGCACAAAGATGCATTGTACAAAAAGTCCTTAGAAGTGCACTCGGACAAGAAAAAAATAACTTTTAAGGATTCAAAATAAGTAATTCTTCACAGATACCATAATTGTATATAAAGGAAATCTTTTAAAAATTTACAAGTTATTTTAATAAGTGAAATTATCAAGGTTACTGGATATAAGGTTGATATAAAAACATCAATTTGTCTCTAGACAGCAGTAAGAAAGAATTGCAATACCTTCAAAAACACTTAAAAACTCAGGAGTCTTTTGGAAAATGTGAAAGAGAACTTCCTACAGAAATTATAAAAATCTAAGCAAGTTGGGCATGGTGGCATATGCCTCCTTCCTCTTAGGAGGCTGATGCAGGAGAGTTGAAAAATTTAAGGGCAATTTATCAAGAACCCGTACCAAAAAAAAGGAAAAAATTTTTTACTTTTTAAGGCTGGGGATATAGCTCAGCGCTCTGTGTTCAATCTGCAGTGGTGCTGCAGTGTGGTGGGGTATAAATAAGACAACAGGAAGATGTCCATCAGCAAGAGTCAACTGACAATAGCATCTAAATTCTCTCCAAATTACCTGGTTATTATAAGCCTAATAAAAATCCCTGAAAGTTTGCATATGGCAAGCATCACTATGTGACAAACTGATTCAAACATTTATTTGGAAATGCAAAGGATCAATATTAGCCAAGACAATTTTGAAGAGGTCAAAGCTGGAGAATGTATAGTATTGGAAATATGAAAGTACACTAACTGAGACAATGTGATATTGGCACAACTAAACAAACAGGCCAGTAGAACAGACAAAAGAACCTAGAAATAGAATACAGACACTTGAGTTATGAAAAAGATGACAGCACAAAGGACTGGAAAAAGGAAAATGTTTTCAATAAATAGTGCTCATTCAAATCAGCTAAACATGAAAGGTGAAACAGTAAAACATTTAAAAGATAACATGGAAAAAAAGCTTTATGACCTTATGTAATAATTTCAATGACAAAAAGACTGGTAAGCTAGATATTAATATCAAAAACTTATTTTCATCAAGTTAAATGCCACAAACTGTCAAAAGATATATTCAGTGCATATATTCAATAAAAGTTGCATAACTGAACATAAAAATCAGTATGTTCAGGATGGGAGCTTCAAGAACAAAATTGACAACAGGCTTGAATACATGTTTCACAAAACACAATGGCCAAAGTTCAGTTAAGCAAATAAAGAAATGCTCGTCAATATTTTTGCTGAAAAGTGCAAATCAAAACCAGGAGACGTCACTGACACACCTATGAAAATGGCTAAGGTTAAAAATACTGACAAAACAAATGCTGACAAAGACACACAGCAATGAATTAACTGCTACTGAGAGCTTAAGTTTGTATAACTACTTTGGAAGCTGTCCAGTAATATCTAATAAAGATGTATCTACCTATATCTCTATCCACATATTCCTATGACCCACTAATTATACCCCTCATTATATACTAACAGAAATGCATGTGTATTCATCAAAAGATGTACATGAATGTTTCTCGAAGTATAGCCAAAACATGGAAATGACAACTTGTAGAATTGTGAGATGTAAGATCAATCTATTACTACCTACTTTGCTAAATTTTTTTAATCATGAATAAAAAAAATGAATTTGGAAAAATGTTGTGTGCATGCTTTTAGGTTTTTCCATGGATTGCTACTGAGTTACATATATTGATTTCAAATTTTATTTCATTTTGGGTTTTGAGACAAGGTCTCATTGTGTAGTTTTAGACTGGCTTTGAACTCAGTACAATTTTCCTGCCTCAGCCTCCCAAGTGCTGGAATTATAGACATGCACAAATACAAATAGAACAATGCAACTGAACAAATGACAGCTATAAATTTTGGCATAATCCACCATCACCACCTTCTATCCTCTCCCTGCTACATCTTCAGTTCTCCATTCAATCCTTACCTCTTACTTACTGTTTTACTACATGTACCTATGTGTACTTTTGTGAAATATGCAGGATAAATGTTTGAATGATTTTTGGTTTGCTTGGTTTTATTAGTACTAGAGTTCGAACCTGGAGCCTTTGCACTGAGCTATATCCCCATACCCCGCTCTCCCTTTAAAATTTTGAGACAGGATCTCATTAAGTTGCTAAATTACCCAGGCTGTACTCAAATTTGCAATTCTCCTGCTTCATCCTCCCAGACCGCTTGGATTACAGGCATGTGCCACCGCGCCTGGCTGCTTTTTAGTTCTTAAAAGGTTTTAAAATCCAAACAAAAGAGATTGCAATTCTAGTTAACCATGAAAAAGTCTGAAATCAATCTTAACAAGATTTATGCTTAATCATTTAGGTAAGGGCACATAAGCT
>RJWT010037702.1:0-13003 GCA_004365215.1 Cuniculus paca
TTGGAAAAGCAATTGTGCGCAAACATGGCATCTTCTCATCTTGCCAATTTTGCTCAAAATCACAAGGCAAAAATAACTTCTCCACAACTGACATTTCAGTCCTAAAGATAGGGCTTCTAAGCAACATGAACTACACCAATTGAAACCCTTTTCCAAGAAAATGTCACCCCAACCCCTCCCTCAATGGAAAGAACCATTCTCCTGGAAATGCCTGCAAATCCAGAGCCCTGTAAATTATGTATGGTGAGGGATAATCCCCTTAGGAAGAAACATATTCTAGGGGCACAAACATATTTTACACTTTGCCATAATTCCACGTTAGGCCATATATAAGTTAACACCAAACAGCTAAAGACAGGAGTAACCATGCAGTGAATTTGCTCCTGTGCTGTTCACCTTCCAACAGCCCCGCCTGTCCCACAAGGTTATTTTGAGGATTAAACAAGGAAATGAAAGTACTTTGTAAACAGTGAAGTACTACCCTGATGTAATGGATTATTAACAAATTAATTTACAAATGGCTAGGACAAGGTGCCTTTGGAATGACACCTTTTGTTCTTACATGAATTGAGGAGAAAATGTTCTAGTGTGGTCTGCGGAACAAAATGAAGGGCTGGCCACGCCGGCATTCCCTGATGTCACGGCACAGATGTGCACCATTCCGATTGTCTGCATCAGACAGTAGCAATCAGGCAGCAAGTGCAAACCCATCTGGTTCTCATACTGCCTGAACGAGGTGCTGAAGTGGAGGATTTTTACTTAGCTGAATCGGAACAAATTCTCTCGAGCTTTCACCAAATGATTAAAGACAGAGCAAACTGTCTTCAATCTGGTCCTTACTCTTTGATGTACTCTGTCAACAAGCCCTAAGCTATTATCTAAGACAAAGGCTGAAGTGGTGGATGTTGGAACAGTAACATCACAGTGCTTGGGTGAGTTTCCTGAATTGTCACTGGCCCGCTCAATTGAGAAGTCATGCGTGAGATGCTCAGAGGTGAACCAAACATAAACCAGACCTACCCGATTTTTAATGTTCTCAGCTGTGTATATGTGGAAAATATATTTCTTGGAGGTTTGCCACGTCTTTGCTGAATGCCATGGCTGGGATTTCTACTTAATAGTGTGTGATGGGGCTTGGGATAGAAATGCTAAGTCTAACCGCAGAAGCCTAGCTAAAAATAAATAAATAAAATAACAACTCTCTCAGGGAGATGCACAGCTAGTTTCTTCTGTTAAAACCAGAAAGTTAGTAAATTATTTAGTCAGACAAATGCAAAAATATTTGACTTTTACTCTTAAGACCATGGTATATCCTTATTAGTAGATTATTCTACGGACAATAGAATAAAAAAAAATAAAGTAAGTTGATGGTAAATGATGATGGTAAAAGATACAATGACATTTTCAAAGTTTTAATCTTGATTTGAGAGAATCTAATGATTTTTTGCTTTTTTTTTTGTTTTACCAGTATCATGCACACCAAATACAGCAATGTAGAATAAATTAAGATACACTGATATCAAAATCTATCACTTCATTATAGTACCTATGCCAAGACCTAGAGTGTGTAAAAAATGAGGTTGTCCTTACTTGTCTTGTTAATACAGTTTCCACCAAAAGATGGATCCCATGGATCCAATGTGATCTTCAGAAACATGAAATATTGTTGGAGGAGCACCTGATGACATTAACGATGTTTCTTGCATTTGCAGTAGGAAACTGCATGAAGACTGAAGCTATGAAAACCAGTTTTGGAAATGGTATATCGCCCAATTTACCTAAATGTAAAAGAGATCCCAAACACATGGGGATTTACCCAAACCAGGCAGAGATTGTCTTGCCTTGAAATTACATATTCATGTGGAGCAGTTCTGGAATTTGGTTTCACACGATGGTTTCTTGACGTATTTTGGAAATATTAGCTCCCAAGCTTTCTGAATTTATATACGTGATTCGTACTGGTTTTCCTGAGTATATAGTTGCCTGGTCCTGATCAAGATGGACGTGTGTGGTTATGCTATGCTGTCGTAACCCTGCTCTTGGGCTTACCACATGCAGCTCGTGTGACACCAACGTTAACCTGAGCCCAGCACAAGGCTGACTGAGTGAGAAGATCAGAAATCTCAGCATGTGAGTGTTGGTGTTTATACTTGGTCTTCACAACATGGGGGCTTTTGGGAATAGACTTCCAGAGTTCATGAGTCACTGTTGACTTATTTTTGCATTATTAATGTAGGGAATATGAATATCTAAGATGTTTGAGGTTATTCTATTTTACAAGGCAGTACACAGATATGTGATGCTCCCAAAATTCTGGGATATGGACATTATCATTATCTTGAATTCACTTAAGAGTAAACCAGACCTGATCGAGGTGGTGTGACTTATCAACACACGTTCAGGAAATGAAAAAACTTGGGAATAAAGCAGATTTTCTGAATCTTACTTCTACCTTTTTTTCCACTTCTTTCCCTTTTTATATAACCATGAGCTATTTCTGTGCAAGTTTTTGAGGCCCTGGAATGTAGAACTGGCCTTCACAACTTTGGGATTACAGTGACAAAGATGTTCCCCTGCTATAAAGTAGTTGCTAACCCTGGTCTTTCTCAGCAGTCAGCTCACTTCTGTTTTGGCTACTTGCCACTGCTGAGACCTCCAACCCCCTTCTTATCGCTATCAAAAGGCCCTGACCCAACAGCAGAGGAGACAAGAAAGTTGTGGGTTTCGCTCCACATATTCGACTCCTTGCCTTAGCTTGCTTCCCAAACATTCCATCCCAGGGGCACTTCCTTTTTAGCAAAAAAAACCCAGCTGATTAAGTTTGCTCACATGATCATAAACGTGAGAGGTAGTCCAAACTGAAGAATAAATTGCCCGCTTATCTAACAGTCATCTCCTTGAATAAAGATCATTGGCCAATATAACGCACGGAGTAAGGATTTTTGTAGGGCATCATTTCACAAGGAAAGGTGGAGAAACAAAGCGCTTCCTGTTGTTAGGCATATCATTGAGACCAGAGATAAGCAAGGCAGTAAAGAAGAGTGAGAATCCACACCCGTCTTCTCTGTTTAGCTCCACCCCTCCAGACTCTGCAGACTGATCACTTCAGGTGCCCCTCAGTCCCCATGGGCAGGGGAATGAAGAGTGAACCCCACTGCACTGAAGGCCTTCAGACCCAGGGCCTGCACAGAGCAGTTCACAGTGGATAGGAAAAGCTGAGGCACTGTCCCGCAAGCAAACTCAGATGCTGAAAAGTCCAGAAACTCTGCCAGTGACCTTATCTGCTTTATCCTGGGTCTGTGACTGTATCACTTCCTTATGAACAGAACATCAGATAACTAGAGAATAGATATGAGCGGACAGCAAATGACTCCGCCTGACCTTGTCAAAGCGGTCTTGACACCTGTCTCAGAATGCGGCCACCCACAAACTCGGTTAATTATGTTCACAACCTTATGAGATACCACAAAACATACTTCACATACCTCAAAACAGATGCCTCCAAAGAAACCGTCAACCATGGGACCAGATGTTGACCACTAGAAATTAATAACTGGCTCCTTTGGAAAATGTTGAGTCTATTACTGCATGATTGATAGTTTTGTCACCATCTAAGACAATGTTTTTTCTTCCATGTATATTAACACTTAAGTCTATTTATATATTTCAACCAACGATGGCAGCAGGCTGTTAACAAAGTGTCCATTTGATGCTTAACAACCCTCTGATCTCTGACTCAGCAATTCAATTTTAGACATCTGCACTATTTTGACATTCACTTTATATCTGCCCATAAACTATAATGAGAAGAAAGCCCGAACTTGGAAATTTGCAAATGCAGCACGCCAGAACACAGTAGTTGCTCAATAAATAACTGTTGAGTAAAAGTAAAATGGACTTATCAGGCAGTATGTAGATCGTAGGAATGATGGAAGAGAGGCACAGAGAAAGCTATCAAGCACCCCAAGTGGTATTTAAGGACTTTCTTTCCACAGAGGAGATAAGCTGTCAAATACAGACTGAGATGAAACAGATGTTCCTTCGAGAACACCCAGCAGACAAACAATACTCGAGTTCTCTTCAGAATTTCACATTTTTGTACTCACTCCTCAGTCAGGCAAGACTTTCTGGGAAGTAGTTACAAAAGCTTTTCTCGAATCAGAGACCTCCTTGCGTTATACGCTTTCCTAACAGAAAATGCACCCAAGAGAACACCTATGTATTTTTTTTTCTGTTGAAAGACTGGGGAAAGTACACATCCTTTATTAAAAAGAAAATAAAATCTCACTTAGGTGAAGGTTAAGGGGGCCGGCTGGGTGTTCTTGCCATCTTACCAAGAAGCATCTGTGCTATTCTTTCCTTTTTTCTTCTTGGGTTTGAAGTTCTATGAGACTATGAGGAACAACAAAAAGCTTTTACATAAATCATCTGCGGTTAATGTGGCAGCCGAGCTGAGGACAGAATTCATGTTTTTGACTCTCCAGCTGCAACAGGAAGAAGCCTCTGTTAGCGGTTCAGCAAGGGTCCTTCTGAGTGCCACCATCCTCAATGAAGTGGTCTCCAAAAAACATTAAAAAAAAAAAAGCAGCACTATTTTGACCTTAGATTCATCCCAAAACCAGAGCAAAAACCGTGCTCTACCAACACCCCAAGCACTGCTGTCACAGTAGCTCTGTGGTCAGGTGCAGCTGTAACCAGGGTCAGGTCTTGGGGTGACCCTGTCTTCACAGACAGGAAGGGAAGAACACATCCAGATAAAGTGGTAGCCTCAGAAAAGAAGCAGCAGCTCTGGTACGACAACTCTCTTTCAGGCAACATTTCTGGGTTTCACTGTTTCTCACGGCCTTGAAAAATTCCTAGTATGTAACAGGAGAAATGATGAATGAATGAAATCCAAAGTGTCATGATCCAAGCAATACCAGTCATTGTGCATGTTCAGGGCATAACAGCGGAAAAACAAAAGAATCCCCTTGGCGCAGGGTGGCTTTGGTGAGGACGTGAGTGAGATGCTGCCATTGAGGCATTGGCTCAAACGTCACCGCCACTGCCTGAGCCCCTCCACAACTGCACGGCACTGCACAGCCTGGACCTCTGTGCTCACAGTGAGCTATTGCCTCGGTGACAGTGTTCCTCTTGGTGGCCGACCTGTGCGACATGACTGCAAGTCCAGCAGTCTCCGTACACACACACAGACTCTGTAGTTCATCAGACCAGTCCAGACAGGAGGTAAATGGCAAGGCGCGGATCATCAGGAAAAGCAAGATGGATGACTAACAGGAAAGGCAGTTGAGGAGTGAAGTCCTCAAGGATCCTCTCCTCCTTCACCTGAAGGAACACAGAATATTCTAAAATTGTAGCAGAGGTGAATGGTGTCAACCCTGGGGAGAAAAATCTCAGCCTGATGAGATGGCTCCTTGCACAGCACAGGGATACTTTCACTTATGAATCCCAGGACTGTCCTAAGAGCAAGGTGCAGACGTGACCGGCACCTGATGAAACACCCAGGATGCCTCCTTTGCCCTCGAGCAGTGTGCAACCAGCCCCAGCTGCAGGAGGAGTAAGAGCCGCCAGACTCCATAGCAACACATCTGCCCAGGGGTACTGTTGGAGACCCCAGATCACCACAAGACCTGAGAAAACCCTGCCTTGCTTCTCTGCCACGCTGGATGCTGAGACAAAAACAGGAAGCAAATTCTGAACCAGAAATCACAGAGCATCTCTGAGACCACAGTGAATGCCTAAGGATAATCTCAGTTCAGATGGCCTGCGACAGCAAGATGCCATTCCAAAGCGAGGAAGAATGGAAGAGCCAAAATCATCATGTGAGGTATATAAGGGATTCGCACTGTAGGGCCAGAAGACTGGGCCTAGGGTGTCCTTGTCCATGGTAGCCCCACCTGGAGCAGAAGTGAGCAAAGCTGGTAGAGGGTACAGGATCACACATCCCAAGAGAAGCCAAAGGCAAGACCATCACTAAGTTTTGTGATGGAGTCAGTTCTCAAGCCAAATGCAGCGTTATTAGGATCCACTAATCAGTAGAGGGAAATAACATTGATTTGGCCATATATTTCCATGCACATGTGTCAGCTTACCCTGAGCCCATGCTTTATTAAGATACGGCAAGAAGTCATGATCCTGATTTCTATGAAACTGCCTTTGCATCTAACTAGGATGCTGAAATGAGGAACAAGAACAATGTTATGATTACTTTTCATTGCAAAAATGCACCTTTTCCTTCTCTGCTGTTGGCTTCTTAGCAATCAGTTCCTCTCTGCCCTGCCTCCCTCAGTGAATCATAATTCTGTTAAGACATGAGACTTCCATCCAACTTCAGGATTCTTTTCTCTCTGGGAGGCAGTCCTCTGGGACACCAAATGTAATTCTAACTGGCTCAACTATCTCATAGTCATGCACAAAAAAAATTGGTAGGAATAGAGTCACTTGATGTGAAATCATGTTGCAATTTAGTCCTTCCTATTTCTCTGCCCTGCGCTTCATGTGGTAAAGTTGGACACAGGAGACTTGAGATGAAGATGATTTTTGGTAGGCCAGGAAAGTTGAAGGGTAGGATAGAGTTTTCTCTTATTCAACCAAGAATATTGATAAGGCAGTGGTTGCGTGCTAATGATAATCCTTTCTAAAGCACGACTTCCTTTAAATTCTCTGTAAGTGTACAAGAAAGAAGTGCTGGTACAAATGACTATTATGTTTCTTTGAAAAATTTGCAGTGTATTTGTCCATAAAAGTCTCAGGAAACTAACATACTGTGGAAAGGAATATAAATATTATTATATTATTGTTAGGGATTTTTACCTACTAGAGCTACTCTACCTCTGGACATCAATTTTGTATCTTTTATCCTATAATTCATCACCAAAGTAATCATTTGAATAAAAAGATCTGCAGTGTAACTTTGAAGAAAATGTGAACTTCATCGATTAAACAAATACACTTTTGCAATATATCAAAAAATGCTTACTGGGCATCACTTACACCTGTTTTATGTCTGAACCCTCAAAGAAAAAAGAATGAACATAAAAGCAATAGAAGAAATCACAAAGGGTAGATAGGCTTGGCTTTATTAAAATGTGAACCTATTTTCTCAAACGATAAGTAGCAAAGTGAAATATGTAAATATATATATAACTATCTCACTCCAAGGATAATGTCCCTGATATACTATGAGGTTGTATAATAGGATAAGACATTAAAATCCAATCAGATAAATGGTTCACAGACATGATATTCACAAACAAGGAATAGAATAGTTTGTTTGCTTATGTAAAAAAATTAACCTCATCAATAAATATTTGAAAACTATTCATCAAAGCAATGAAAACAACAAAAGACACTTTAACTTAACCAATTTGGCCAAGACATGATTTTTTTCATAGTAAAATTTTATCTTACAATTCTTAAAGATTTACAGAAAACTTGCTAAGATACTGTATAAAATTCCAATGGACTCCATAATTGGGTTTCTTCTATTAGTAACACCTCAAAACAGCATGGCACCATGCTGGGCTTGGTAGAGCATGCCTGTAATCCCAGCACTCAGGAGGCTGAGGCAAGAAGATATCACAAGTTCAATGCCAGCCATGCTACATAGTGAATTCAAGGCCAGCCTGGACTATGTAGCGAGACTATGGAAATAAATAAATAAAAATTTTTAAAAAATCAAACTCTGGTAGGACACAAATTTTGTTATATTTGTTGAGACAATACTGATACACAATGATTATCTAAAGTCTATATTTCATTCAATTTCCTTATCTTTTTAATTAATTAAATTTATTGATACGTTTAGGTGCCCATAATGATCACATTCATTTTAGGTTGTACCTGTACGTGACATAATGATTCTTTTTTTTCCCCATTCCCCTATCCTGCTTTCAACCCCTCTTCCCCTAGTTATTTACAAAATTTTTGTTTCCATTTTTTATTTTTTTAATTTTAAAGAGAATAAAAACAAAACAAAACAAAACAAAACAGAGTAAAATACAACAAAGTAGATTAGAACAGAACAACGCAAGCAATACAGGTCTTCAAAACATAATGACAGGAAGTTAACAATGGCTACCCTAATGTCTCTTGTTTTCTTTGAAATGGTTGTTCATATATTCACACACAATAAACTCAAGCAAAACAAAATAATATAAAACCAGCTAAAACAAAAGAGTGAAAGCATTACAGGCCTTCAAATCAGACAATAAGAAATCAACAATGGCTACCTTAATGTGCTTTGTTTTCTTCAAAAAAGCTGTTCATATCTTCTTGCATATTGCAATAAAGTAGTAAAAAACAGACTTAAATGAATCAAATCAAAGAGTAAAACTTTATTGGACTTCAGAACCTGAAGATATGGAATCAGCTATGGCTACCATAATGTCTCATTTTCTTCAATGTAGCTGTTCATATTTTGATATTTAATAAAATCTGCTCTTGTAAACTATTTAGGAGTAGTTCTAAGCATGTATAAGCATATACTTGTACATCTATCCTTTCTGTGCTAGAGGCAATAGCAGAACAAAGCACAAGAAAAACAAAAACAATAAAGACAGATAAATAATACTAATGAAGAGCCCAAAACAATAACAGTATAGGCTTTCTAAGCTAGGTAATGGGAAGATACGAAAGGTTGTTATTTCATATAGTTGTCTTCCAGAGTTACTCAGTTTACCAGGTGTAGGCACACAGAATTGGTCCGGTCCTATGAATGTTAACTGTGTTTTTCTAAGAACTAATAAAATTAGTAGTACAATCACCTTATCTATCTTAAATATATATATATACTAATTTATATCTTTTCTTTTCCCTTCCTATTCTCCTTTTCCCTCAATTGTTTTATCCTTTAGAAATTTCTTACCCTTTCCCCATATTTATCGAGGATTTTGTATCTTACTGAGTCTTTCAGTTTCTTACACTAGGGAGACGATATGGTATTTACACATATGAGTTTGATTTATTTCACTTATGAGTATGGTCTCAAGTTGCATCCATTTACCTATATAAGCATCAATGTGATCCTTCTTTATACCAGAATAGTACTTCATGGTATAAAAGTACCACATCTTTTTTTACCCTTTCCTCAATTGATGGGCATTTGGGTTGTTTCCAAGATTTCGCTATTACAAATCATGCTGCTATAAACATGGGTGCACATATATCACCGTGGTATGATGATTTCACTTCTTCTGGGAATATGCCCCGAAGCAGAATACCTGGGTCAAATGCGACTTCCAATCCTAGTCTTATGGTTGATGCATTGTGTCAATCTGAGAAGTTTACAAGTTTAACAGAGAGACTCAGCAGGGAGCCAGGGTTTTTACTTTGCAAATATCCTCATCCTGTACAAAGGAGGGCAAGGACATTATGTGAGTGTGGACTAGTCCCGAAGGGGAGGGTGGACTTGTACAACATAAGGGAGGAAAAGAGGTTTGTTTTCCCCTTTGCTCTTTTGCTCTGGCTGCTGCCTTGAAGTGTTGCCCCAGTGCCCTGCCACCCTGCCTTGGAATCAGCTGATTATGAACTGAAATCTCCAGAAAGTGTGAACTAAATAAACCTTTCCTTGCTTCACTTTGGGTGTCAGGTGTTTATCTCAGCAATGAACAAAGTAACCAAGACAGAATTTGGTACCAGAGGAGTGGGGTCGTTGCTGTGACTGTACCTGACCATGTGGTTCAAGAGCCTTTGGAAATGACTTGTGGGAAGAGTTTGGAAAGGTTCAGAGCTGTCACCTGAAAGAGAAGCCCTGGACCAGCTTAGGCTGTTCTCCATGGGAGATTCTGGTCAGAGCTCAGGAGACCAGAAGGCTGATAAAAAACCTGCCAGTAAACACCAGGCTTGGGAGGTTTCTGCTGGGAAGAACTGCATTGGTTGTTGGACTCCAGTTGATGTATGTTACGGCTTGGCAGAAAGTTTGTCTGCATTTTGCTCATGTCCAGAGACTTTGCCTGAAACTAAGGTTAAGGATGGTGGCCTGATTAATCTGGCAGAAGAAATTTCAAGGCAGTCAAATGTTGAGGCTGTGGCATGGCTATTGTTGGGGGTTTTTAGCCAGATTTATATCACAAATCAAGCGCACAGGGCCCAGCAGGGTGATTTAAAAGGTTGTGAGTCTGGCCAGAAAGAAAGCTCCTGTAAAGCTGTGGACTGTAGAGATAGAACTGAGACCTCGATTGCTGAGAAGGAACAGAAAAATAGAAAAGATGGCCTGAAGGCTGTGCAAAAAGCAGCAAGTCTTGGACCTTTGCAGCTTCCAAACTGCAAAAGTGGAAAACTTTGCCTTGAGAAAAAAGCCTCAGAGCACCATGTTCCAGTATGGTGGCAGAGGCCCCAAGAGGTCCCAGGATGGTGGCGACATAGAAAATCTGTTCCTCACAATCGGGTTCAGAGTGCCCAACGATCCAGGGACTCAACCCCTACAGCCATGAGAGAGTCTGGCTACTGCTCCAGCTGGCAGCAGACCTTGGTACCATCCACGTGGTGCTGGTTTTAGGTGCACACAGAATGCACAAACTCTGAGGTTAAGAAGGCTTCCACCCCGATTTCAGAGGGCCTGGGAGGCCAGGCAGTGTGCACCTGGGAGGGCAGTGTGTGAAGCTGTGAGTGTGAAGCCAAAGGTACACCAGAGACCCAAGAAGTTTGGAGAAGCCAGGAACGTGGATCATCTAAGGAAAACTGCAATGGAGGAGCAGGGCCAGCACAAGAGAGATGTCATGGGATTGGTGACCCCTAGAAGTGCCATAGGAGTGGAACCACACAAGCCCTCTGGAGTTCACAATTTGCCACAGATTGCTTCAGATGCTGGACAAACAACTATAGGATTTAATATTTACTCTGCTGGATTTTGGGCTTGCTGTTGTCTCAATCCTTTGTTCCCTCCTGTTCGTAACTTTTGGAATGAAAATGTTTGTCTTGTGCCAAGTTGCATGTTGCAAGTGTTTAACTTTGTTTTCAATTGTACAGGGACTTGCAGCTAAGAGTTTGCCTTACATTTCAGAGACTTGGGACTTGGACTTTTCAGCAATGCTGAAACTGCTAGGAGTTTGGCAACTCTTGCAGATGGACTAGATAGCTTTTACCTAAAGGGATGTGCATGAGTTTTTGAGGGGCCAAGGACAAAATGTTGTGTTTCTAATGTAATGTTGACAGAATTACTGCTGGTTCCTAAGGATTGTTAAGCTGTGTTATAATGTTCAAGTTGCAAAATGGTAAGAATTAGCATGTCTTGGTATCTGGAGGCTGATTTTAAGAATTATGTCTGGTTGCCAAGTTGACAAGGGGTGGATTCTTATAGTTGATGCATTGTGTCAGCTTGAGAAGTTTAGAAGTTTAACAGAGAGACTCAGCAGGGAGCCAGGGTTTTTACTTTGTAAATATCCTCATCCTGTACAAAGGAGGGCAAGGACATTTTGCATTAGGCTAGTCCTGAAGGGGAGGATGGACTTGTACAACATAAGAGAGGAGAAGAGGTTTGTTTTCCCCTTTGCTCTCTTTTGCTCTGGCTGCTGCCTTGAAGTGTTGCCCCAGTGCCCTGCCGCCCTGCCTTAGAGTCAGCTGATTAGGAACTGAAATCTCCAGAAACTGTAAGTTAAATAAACCTTTCCTTGCTTCACATTGGGTTTCAGGTGTTTATCTCAGCAAGGAAAAAAGTAACCAAGACACCTAGCTTCTTGAGGCACCTCCAGACTGATTTGCATAGTGGCTGCACCAGTCTGCACTCCCACCTACAGTGGAGAAGGGTTCCTTTTTCCCCACAGCCTCTCCAGCATGTGTCATTGGTTGTTTTCTTGATCCTGGCCATTCTTCTGGTGTTAGATGGACTCTCAGAGTTGTTTTAGTTTGCATTTCTCGAATGACCAATGATGAGGAACATTTTTTCATGTATTTATTTGCCATTCGTATTTCTTCAGCTGAGAAGTGAGTTTTCATCTCAGATGCACATTTTTGGATTGGCTCTTTCAATTTCGAGGGCCTGATATTTTTTAATTCTTAATATGTTCTAGATAGAAGACCTTTGTCTGAAGGACAATTGACTAAGATTTTTTCCCAATTTGTGGGTTTTCTTTTCACTCTGTTGGAGATTTCTTTTGACATGCAAAAACTTTTTAATAAGACGAGATTCCAGTTGTTGATTCTGGGAAGTGTTTCCCATGCAGTTTGACTTTTGTTTGTGAATTCTCCACCTACCCCTATGTCTTCAAGATTCCTACCTACTTTTTTTTCCAGCAGATTTAGTGTTTCTGTGTTAACATTTAGATCTTTGATCCATTTTGACTTTAGTTTAGTGCATGGTGATAGGCTTGGGTCTAGTTTTAGTTTTTGGCATATGGAAAGCCAGCTTTTCCAGCACCACTTATTAAAGAGGCTATCTTTCTTCCAGGGAACATGTTTGGCCCCTTTGTCAAAGATAAGGTGGCTGAGTGTGTTTGTAGTTAGGGTTGTATCTTCTAATCTATTCCATTGATTCTCAGGTCTGTTTTGATTTCAGTACCATGCTGATTTTATTATAATAGCTTTGTAGCATAATTTCAAGTCTGGGGTTGTGATACCTCCTGCCCTGCCCTTGCTGCCCAGAATTTCCTTTGCGCTTCTAGGTCTCTTCTGGTTCCAGATGAATTTTAAGAATGATTTTTCTAGATTTGTGAGGTATGCTAATGGTATTTTGATGGGAATTGCGTTAAATCTGTATAATACTTTTGGGAAAATGGTCATTTTCACAATGTTTCTTCTTCCTATCCATGAACATGGAATGTCTTTCCACTTTCTGAGATCCTCTTCAATTTCTTTTTTCAGAGTACCGTAATTGAATAGATCTTTTGCTTCCTTTGTTAGGTTGATTCCTAAGTATTTCATTTTTTTTGGATGCTATTGTGAAGGGTGTGGTTTCTTTTATTTCTCTCTCAATGAGTTTGTTGTTTGTGTTACAGGAATACTACTAGTTTTTGAGTATTGACTTTGTATCCAGCTACATTACTAAATTTGGTTATGACATCCAGAA
>RJWT010037703.1:0-13004 GCA_004365215.1 Cuniculus paca
GAAGAGCATTTCCTAGATAGAGATGTGGCCAGGAAAAGAAAAGATCTAGGAGCTGGATCAAAATGATGCATCTCTAGAGCAGCAATCAACAAAGTCTTTGCCAAGAGAAGGCTAGAGACTATCTATCCTGCACTAGAATCTTGCACTGCCTTCCAATTACCAAATTATACTGTAATGCTGGGGGAGGCACACTGTTGAATCGTAAAGAAATCTCCAGAGACCCGGCTGTGTGGCTAACATATTACTCTTTCTTACACATGTAGTTTTGTTGATCACCAACCAGTTTAATTCAGGAAAATCTGGAGAATCTCCTTTTTAACTACAACCAAAGAAGCTAATAAGTTAACTTTTCCACCAGTACTGTAGCTGTACTCTACACAAACTATTTAAATTAATAATCAATTTTTTTGATGCAGTGCATTTTACTCCTCCTAGTATAAGACCTGAGTTGGGTTTTGGGGGGCTTTTTGTTTTTGTTTTTTTGTTGTTAAAATAGGTCAGAATTCACTGTGGACATTTCCTGCATCTCAAATAATCAGTGATGCAAATTTAGACACCCCGCCATTAAGCCTAAACAACTTCTTTTCCCCTGGCATTCCCAGCAGGAGCTTCATGGACTGTAGTGCATCCATATCTAGCACCTGTCCTGAGGTCTGAGAATGGCATGAGAATTAAGTGGCTACAGCACAACTCCTGGCTCACAGGAAGGGAAGAATCTGTAGAAATGTGCTGTTGGTTGGGCAGAGATAAGTCAAAGGAGGAGAGGCCAGGGTATACGTGAGCAGCCAAGAACTTAAATCTCTCATTATGCTCTCATTTGCCTCGACCTACTGCTACTCCCTCACCCTCTTTATCCTTTGCTTTCCATCTCCTACTCCTCTCTCCTCTCCCTTATTGCTGTCTTCCATTCTCTCTTTTAACCCCTTCTCTCTTCAGGGTCCTGAGTGGTGTGTAAACTCCAAGAGAGCATTAAGATAGCATCTAAGTCTTCTCCTGAAGAGACTCCAGTGATATTAGAATAGATTTTGTTTTCAAAGTTAGGTCTAAAGTTTATTTTTTACCCATAAAATTGGCAAAGTTTAAAAGCCCATTATGTTTATGGGAAAGATATGGGAAAAGTGAATTAAAAAAAAAAAAGTATGGGAGAACGAGTACTTTCATAAATTGCTGGTGTACATGAATTACTACAAACTCTGAAAATTCTAAATACCCATGCTTTTTGACCTAACATTTTCCATTCTAAATGTTTACTCTATACGTACACATGTAGCGAACTTTATTTTTATCTCTTCTTTCAGAGAGTATTCATTAAGGATGTCTCTAATGACAAAGTCACATTCTTTGAAATGCTCCACAGCCTGTGATGTGAGATGATTCATGTCATAGCCAACAACCTGTTTCAACTGAGCATGAGTAGCAGGTGGCTTCCCATCAAACCTGTCTCTGACTTCTCTACCACAGTACCTCAGAGGGTGACTCATGACACTCTTACGCATTGCAGCTGAAGTTCTCAAATCATTCACCAACTGTTCTGCCTTTCTGACAAATGACAGAGGCTGGGAGGATTGTGGCTGTGTAATACAAGATACTGGGCAAGAAGTGATTAAAAAGCAATACTCGAGTTACTCTTGCCACAGAAGCACTTAATATTGTTGCACTCAAATCACCAGTGTTGTGCAAATGGAGAATTCATTTTCAGGTCTCATCTCAGGCAGAAAAGTTTCCTCTAGCCAGAGGGGTTTTAAAACTTATCACCACAACCTATGTGAACACAGCCACTAGAGGCCAGGGGTGCACATCCAGAGGCAAAATATACATCTGGAGCCATTGGGTTAGACTCAGGGCCAGCCTCCCTTGGCTATTCCAACTAAGCATCTGGACACCGTACCTTGTGATATGTAGAAAGATGACATTTAGTCATGAGATTCCGTAGAAAAGACTGGCATTCCACACAGGGCACACAGGGTGAGGCAGGAAGACAAAGGCTGCCTACAGAGAAAGAGAACCAATCTGCGTCTCCGATCCGTGGTCATCCCTGGCATTGTCTGAAGAGACACAGGAGCTGGAGATCAGAATGCACCACTGTGTAATGTAGCTCCCCTTCACTCATTCTCCACATTTCACTCTCACACCTTCACTTACTTTTGAGATTGGTGAGCTCCAAGACAATTTAGAATCTGCTAGAAAAAGAAAAATATGTACCAAACCTTTCCTCATTGTTCCAGGCACACATTACAACAGTGCATTTATTTGTGGGGGAGAGATGTGACAAAGGAGTGGAAAAACCACAGCACTTGAGATTTTACCTTGGCTAAACCTTGCTGTAGTTTATTTCTCATCTGCAGTGCCAATTATTTTGGTTCTGTGATAAATTTACTGACCTAGAATAAATGGTGGTGGTGGGATGGAGCAGTAAATAATGTTGGAGACTAGAATGACTGGGTGCAGGGAGATAATTCACACAGAAAAAAATAGCAAGGCCAAAAATGAATAAGCACTGAGAACACAAGCGAGAAGGAGATATGAATCCCTACCTATAATTATGCTGTGTCCACTGTGAGCACAGGTGTTTTCCTCTGATAATAAGTAGATTGTAATCCTAGGTGTGAGAATGAGCCATTGTCAACAAGGGTGGCTCCAGAGAAATTCACAGTAATTTCCCAAGACACAGCATCAACCCACTGCAAATTCTCACACTGAAGAATGACATTACTGACAATCAGGAAATGGCAGTTTTAGTACAGCTCATTAGGTAATAGGGAAGGCACTGAACCTTCCCAGTCAGCGAATATCTCCTGATGCATCAGAGGCTAACCAGAGAAGCTATTCCAGTGATGGAGGGGTGTGGCTGTGCTGTGTGGTGACACGGGGTGAATACCCAAGCTATGCTGTGCCGGGTCAGTTGTGTAATGGAGGGTGAGTCAAACAGTGTGCTTCCCAGTACGTCAGAGACTTGTTTCCTCCCCGGAACTGGCACCAGTATGTCATTGTCTCCATGTAAGCAATCCAGAGGCTGATGATGAACCCATAATGTTGCCGTCAAGACTCAAGTATTAGGGGGTGGGGCAAGATAAGGACACTCCTGACTCATATCCTTCAATCTGAAGAGAGGGATTCAGTCAGGGACTACGTTTCTGTGACTATTTCCATTCTTCAGAGCATTGTGAGTTTATGAAAATAGCACAAGGGAAGGAGTAAAGTAAGATTCTGGGTGTACAGATTATGCAACCTAAGTCTAGAAGAGGCGGGATCTCCAGCCTCACGCTCAGTAGCTCTCACGGTATGATGTCTTGCCTATAAAACAGGGCTACCACTAGCCAATCAACAGCACCAAATCCATGGTTCTAGATTCCTTCCAGTAGGCATCCTCCCACAAGTCTACTTGACTCTGGCACTGGTACTGAAACTAGCCATACTGCTAACCCATTGTTCTGGAATAGGAGGGGATCAGCTTTCATCCTTATTGTTAATAATTGGGTGACTACAAACAAAGAATTAATCTCTGAGTTCCCATTTTTTCATAAGCAAATTAAGGTTAACAATAGCCACTTTGTTTTTCGTTTGCTTTGAGACAGCGTCTCACTAGGTAGCCCAGGTTGGTATTCAATTCACAGAGATTCTTCTACCTCAGTCTCCTGAGTGCTGTGATTACAGGTATGTGCCATCACACCCAGCAATAGTAGCCACTTTGTAGTGTTGTTTTGAAGATCAAATGAAATCACGTATATAAAGCACCTAACACAATGCCAAGCACAAGGAGAAGCTCCATAAATGTTAGCTCCCATTTCCAGGATTAGTGAATATCAAAGTAGGAAGTATATTAAGTCATCCAATGAAAGCCTCCTTGTGCTTTTCTGTTGTCAGAATCCCTGTTCCGCCCCCAAAACAGGCGACCATTCAGCATCTGCTTTGAACCCATTCAAGGCAAGGGAAATTCTCTTCAGGAGTTATGAGGTTTTTTCTGAAACTGTGCTAAAATATAACCCTCAGGAACTTCTGCTATTTGAACAAACAATTCCTTCCTCATAGAGACTGCACACTGCCTAGCTCTGCATGTTGCTCTTCGCACACCCCAAGATAAATGGTGTTCCCAAGAATTGGGCAAGGTAATGGCCCTGTGCATACACAATAGTCGTATTTGGTGTTAACCTCATAATTGTAGGAGTTTTTCTTTTTTCAGTGAAAACACTCATTGCTCCTTCTGTCATGTCTCACATGACAAAGTTTTTCACCTCCCATCCCTCTAGTCCCTCTTCTCTGAATGCTCACCTGTGTGACACCTGGATCTAAACGCACCGCTTCAGCCATCCTCTGAGTTTGCAGTAGCACAATACACTTTCACACATCATGCTGCTCAACCTCGTCTCCCCATCCCTACTCCATCTTTTACTTATGCAGTTTCTGTCGATTTAATTCTCACTTAATCCAAGAACAGGATTTTACATTAGACCTATGAAATTTCATCGGGCTAAATTCCATGTATCATTCAAGATGGTAAAGACTTCTTTGTATCATACAACACATGCATTCTCACTATGGCCAAGATTACTCAAAAGCCACAGGACCAAAATAAAACTCTTTATTCCATTCTTAGAAAACTCCATTTAACTTTGTATTGAATCTTTTTTATGTCCTGTGTTCTTTCTTTTCAAAAAAAATTTCACTCTACTAGCATTCCCCCTAAATGTTTTTTTTTTTTTTTTTTTTGCGGCACCCGGGATTGAACTCACGACCTTGCACTTGCCGGGCAGGCGCTTAGACCGCTGAGCTAAATTCCCAGCCCTGTTTCTGAGACAGGGTCTCACTATGCCATTCAGGCTGGCCTTGGGCTCACTTTGTAGCCCAGGCTGGTCTCGAACTCACAACGATCCTCCTGTCTCAGCCTCCTGAGTGCTGAGATTACAGGCGTGAGCCACCACGCCCAGCTTCCCCCTAAATCTTAACAACAGTGTTATATCATGGGATATTTTGTTTAGTTATTCTAGCTATTGTTTCTTCAGCAAATATTTATGGAGCACTGCTGGGTCTTGGTACCGTCCGAGATATTTGCAATATAGTCAGTGCTGTGGAGCTAAATGTTTAGCAACAAACTACTGGGAGGGAAAGCCCTGCTTTGTAATGCTTGCTGCTTTCCATGGAGCATTTTCCACATGGCAGATTTCAGACTAAGAAGGTGATGTCTATCGTTGAACATGGAGTTGAGAAGAGATGCATGTGCAAAATCTGCTCCTATGAACAGCATGAGGCACACCATTGACAGTGTACAGATGAACCATGTATGAAATGAATATGTTATGTTATATGTTATATGTTACTAAATAGCAGACCTTAAAATAAGGAAATCATACTGGGTTATCCAGATGAATCAAGTTTAATCACAAGGGTTCATTAGATGAAGAAGAGAAAGGCAGAAAATATTTTAAAATGCTATACTTCTGGCTTTGAAGATAGAGGAAGAATTGAAGCAATAAGGGCTCTTAGAAGCTGGAAGAGGCAAGAACATGGATTCTCTTCTAAAGCCTTCTGAAGGAAAGCAGACCTGCTGATGCCTAGATTTCCAGAGGCAATGCCTGGAAAGTGAGACCCATTTCAGACTTCTAAATTGTAAGAAAATAAATTTGTGTCTTGAAGTCACTGTTGGTGGTAATTTTTTACAGCAACAACATAAAACTCATACACTAGCCCATTCCTTTGCAATTTTCCCCTCCAGAGTTCAGAAAACCCAATATGATTGCTATGTTAACTGTTGTGTTATGTGGGTGATGGGGTCCCAGACAGGTTTCTAGGTTTCTATGCACTATGAACAAAGAACTGGACATGGCATGAAACAACAGTAAGAGGAAAAAAAACAACAAATTTAACTTAGGCAACAGAATGCTTGAGGTGAACAAGCTCGGGCCAGCAGAAAGAAAAATGGCGTGAGTGCTGAAGGTAGCGAGTTTAAGAACTTAAAATGTTGTCCCAGTCTAGGGAGCCTCCCATTAGGTCTTCTAGAACATGACTGACGACATGAATGACAGGGTGCTAAGTCATGTCAGCTGCATCCATGAGGAATGTCCTCTCCCCTAATGCACTCTAATTGAATGTATACATCCATATGCACGAACCTTCAATGAATTCAAAGTAAGAAAAGGTTACTGTAGATTATGTCAGAAAATCTAGCAAAAACGCATCTTATCTCTACCTCCTGGTCGTAGGCCTTAGGACAAAGAGGAGGTAGGGTCCTGGGGCATTGCCCAGGTTCAGATGAATGGAGGAAGGAAAGTGTCCTGTAGCCCCAGTTGTGCTATTTGCTTTCGTTGTGCTCTTTCAATTCATTAGAAAAAGCATGATAGTGGCCTAGATTCCCTTTTTACCAAAATTTGACTTTCTGGAGAAGCAGAGGACATGCCTTGTGCGGAGAAGGTAACACTCACCTGAAAGTCATGCTGCGCTCAGCCACAGTTGCACCCAGTGGAGGAGCTCTCAGGTAACGCAGAGACACAGGCACAAACAGCCCCGTTACCAACATGTCTTCCTTCATAGCCATGGTGTCCTCCATCCAGATGAATTTGTAAACTTGACCATCTATTCTACCTGGACCTACTTCACCCTCCAATCACAGTGTCCCAACTCCTGAAAGCAAAAGTCCCAACTCATCCAATCCCAAGACTCGTATTTTCTAGCTCAAAACAAGTGTTCTTATTCTATTTTATTCTTTGATTTTTTGAGACAAGGTCTCACTTTGTAGTATAGGCTGGCCTCGAACTTGCAGCAATCAATCCTCTTGCCTCATCCTCCCAAGTGCTAAGATTACAAGCATGCACCATCACGCCTGGCTAAAATGAGTGCTATTTCTTTCACAGAAAAGAAGAAAAACCTTATTACAAAAACTGCACTTGTGGTTATTTAACCCAGTGGTCAGTTATTTAACCAAGTTGTATGGGTTGTCATCTAACCTCTGATCTCTTTCTCTTGCACTCATTGTCACAAAAATAGTTTTTATCAAAATTTCCAAATTAAAATGGGGTAAGGAAGGGGCCAAAAACATACATTAGAGGAAAGATAACTTTTTTAATAAATGGAAATTGGATATTCACATGCAAAAGATTAAGTCTAGACCCATATCTCTCACCAAATACTGAACCAGTGGTGGTGAACCTATGGTGTGCGTGCCGCAGTGGGCAGTCTGTTATCAATGAAAGCTCTAAAAGGTTCACCAACCACTGCACTAAAACCAAGATAGATCAAAGATCTAAATTTTAGAACAGAAACACTCAGTCAGCTAAAAGATAAAATAGGTAAAAAATTTTTAAAAAGAAACTGGTGTTTTATTTTCCATCAACCTCATTTCCACTTTAAGTGTCTACAGAACAGCTCAAGACCCAAGTGGTGGCTCCTACCCACTCAGGGGCCTGAGCAGTGGAGGCTGCAGACCAATCTTTTGTGGCCAGTTGAGCACTCCAGTCTTCCATAGGGAAGTACTGAATGGGCACAGAGGGTACCTGCATGGGTCAGACCAGTTTGCAACCTCCGATTGAGTACCAGGACCCAAGGAGCTGGTGCAGTCCACTGGCCCTAAAATTCCTCCTTGGCCAGCTGCGGCCTGCTCTTCCTTTTCAATCTCTTCAGGATCCCTGTGGAAGTAAATATCCAGCATGACCTCCCGCAGGTGTTCATGGGAGATGGTGCCACGCATGCGTAGCACTTCCCAGGCCTTCCTTTCTCTAAGCCTCCATTTGTTATCTGAACGCTAAGAGGGTCCACAAGGTGGCTTCTGAAAATCCTTACCACCCTGAATATGGGAAGTTCAGGGGCCTCTGCTGTTACCCACAGTGCCCCAGCTCCCATTAGCCCCAGCATGGGCACAAAATGGACATGCTCCACTATTCTTGCTTCATCTCTAGGATTTTTCTTGTCCTAAAATGCTGTACATAAATTTCTGGATACAGAGCATATTATTCATAGTCCCTTTAATTCTATTACGCTTCTCTGGTAGATTTTGGCATGCACTGGAGAAATGTAGCAGATAAGAACAATGCCAAAGTGGGAAAACTTTGAAGAAAACTAACTACAAACCCTATTTTTCAAGGAAGTCCTGCCCTGGCACGCTATTTAGAAAGGACTTTTAGAAAAAGCGTAACTCAGTAGAATTAACTAGGTTGGGTAAAGCTGTGACGTGTGGCATGGGATGAGATGACAGTCATCTTCTTTATGGGTGGCAGCCTTGGATGAGAAGTAGCATTGGAGAGTGGTTCTTGAAGAGGCTCTGTCCCCACAGATTCTGGTTCCAATGACTGGAGTTCCAGGTGGGCCTGGGAGAGATGTGACTGGTTTGGAAAATGTAGCTGTCAATCTGTTTGCATCAGCTATCACCACAGAGGCAGGAAAAATGCTGCAAGGATGACAGAGTTGCTGAGAGTAGGGGTGACAAGGGGAAAGGAAGAAAGAGGGTCCTGAAGCCTGATCTGTCTAAGCTAGGAGCCCTCAGAGAGTACCTAGGTGAAACCTATGCTTCTACTAATGAGGGAATTAGGCCAAGAGATGGAAGAGGATTTGCCAAAAGTCCTTCAGCTACTAAGCAGATGCAGTAGAACTTTATGAGAGCCCTTCTTGTACCAGGGTCTATGGTTGAGACATTGGCTTCAGAGCCAGACTACCTGGGCCAAATTTCTGGCTCACCCTCTATTAGCTGAGAGATCTGACCAACTTCCTTAACCTCTTTCAGATTCAGCCCTCATGCCCTTTTATAAAATGGGGACTATAGTAGAAACTTCCTGATAGAGTTATCATTCCAGTTACATGAAAGAAAAAAGAAAAAAAAGAAAAGAAAGAAAAATGAAAAGCATTTAACGTGGCTCATGTAAAGTATCTGCTCTATGCCTAGTTTTTTAATGCTCAATTCTTTTCTCTGCCCTCTGCTATTATTATAAACACCTCCCACCCCCAAATTCTTGCAGCCAAATCCAACTACTGAGTAGATGTTGGAATTTTCCAGAGCTGGCTGCGAACACCACATTTTGACTTTGCTCAAAGCAGGAGTCAGGGAGGGAAGAGGTTCTCCACCCCATAAGCCCCACCTCCACCCACACTCTGCCTATTTAAACTAGAATCACAAATGTAAATGCCCTCAGGAAAACATAGGCATGTCAGGTGAAACACGTCAGGTGAGATAGGCGACAGGTTGGAGGGTAGGACTTGTTCCCAGCCTTAATTAATCATTGCCTTTGCTTACACTTCTGTTGGAGACATGGAGAGCTCGTGTCAAAACAGCCATTATGCAGCCAGTCAGAGGTTGGATTATAAGGATGTTAGAAACACTACCTGTGAACACACGGGTAGAGTACTTGTTTGATACTATCGCCAACACTAGCTGGTATCTTCTAACTAGTGACCGGGGCTGTTAAGTCCTGGACACAATGAACTGTGTGCCCAGAAAGACACGGTGATGTAGGTTGCATTGTTGACCCCTTAGAGACAAGTTTATGACCACACTCAGAGACGAGTCAGTTACTATGCATTTCAGCCTCTTTTTTCTTTCTTTTATCCTACTTAACCTTTTAAATTTTCTTATTTTTATTTAGAAAGACATAATGCTCAGTGTGATTTCTTAAACAAAAATATATAATGTGAGAATTTAAAGTCTCTTAAATAGCCATCTCTTCAGAAATAATCACAGTAAGAACCTTGATGGGTATTCTTCCAGTCGGATTCTACTGTAATATACACTGTGTTAGTTTGTCAGGGCAACTATAACAAGAACTACAGATTGAGTGGCTTGAACAACAGGATATATTTCCTCACTGTTCTGGAGGCTGAGAGTCTGAGACTAGGTCGCCAGCTGTGTTGGTTTCTTCCACGGCATCTCTCTTTGGCTTGTAGACACATCTTCTTCCCATGCCTGCATATTGCTTTTTCTCTCTTGTGTTTTGTCCTAATCTCTCATAAGGGTACCAGTTAATGTTGGATTAGCTTTTATGCTAACGACCTCCTTGACCATTAAGTTCAAATATGTCAAGTCAAATGAAGAGGAAATTCATAACATTCTCTTAAAATAACATGTGTGATGCTTGTGATTTTCAATTAGTTATTTGACTCAAGAAACTTAAAACTCAACCTAGTTTCCCAATTCACCACTCTAGTACTGAAATGTAATAAAGTTATTTTGTCATGCTAATAAAGTGGCTACCTAATTTTTTAAGAAAATCTTTATTTTAATGTAATAGGAGGAAAGTGTTATATAGATTCTTTTAATATCTCAAAAAGTAGTCTCAAAATTGTTGTTGGAAGGGAGCATTCTTATTTTCAAAAATACTTTCATGGTCAATTTAGACATATACATTAGTTCTGAAATCATAAAGCCTGGTAGTAAAGTGTAGATTAGGAGGGTGATCAAAAGCTTATTGAGAATAAAAGGAATTATTGTAGACTCCTAAGAGGAGACTGACATAGAAGAAAGGAAAAGAAAAGAGTAGTGACAGTAAAATTCCATATGATAGGAGAATTAAAATGACGTGTAAGAGGGTGTTCATTTTCAGAGTTGAGTTGTTAATGTTTTGGCACAAACTCCTCCATCTCTCCAAGTTTTCAGTGACGTTTCCTTGAATGGACATCCCATGTGTGGGTGGGCAGGGTGGGAACAGGGGAGAATGGAGGACAATAGTCATGCTCCATGTCTAGATCCATGTGTTGTGGATGGCGCATCATCTAAGCTGACTCAGCAAAAATAACAATCTTAGAGCAGGTATTAGAGTCCTTTCCCATGGTGCCACTTATTGGAGACCCTTGCAGTAGGTTCCAGTATCCTGCCTGAGTTACAGCACATAGCACAGGAAAGGAAAGAAAGAGCAAGAGACAAAGCAGAGGGGTGCATAGCAGGGATCTGGGGTCACCAGTTACTCTCTAGGAACGAAAGGCCCCAAATGTCCAGCTAGCCACCATTTTATTAGCTAGTGTAGGGGAGGGAGCAGGGTGCTTTTCCTAGAACAATATAGACGCTGTGGTAGAATGGACAAGTTCAAGATCATAAAGGAAACAAGACAAGATCCATCCCCATGCCTGATTACTAATCTCATTGCCCAAGAGCAAGGTGATTTGCGCATTCTAAAACCAGCCAACGATGGAGGCAGGACAAGGCAAGCCTAGGACACAAACTATGTCAATTTACAATTTGTGGTCTTCAACAAACAGGGGCAACCATGAGAATGTAAAATGCCTGGGTAGCAGCAAAATTTTCATTTTTATAAGTTACAGAGTAAAGATTTTAGATTATACTAAATATCGCAAGCAGGCTGTTCACAGCTGACACTTTGCAGTTATCTAAAACGTCACTGATTGTATCTGTGTCTTTCAAAGGAACTGGCATTGCTATATGTTTGGGCAGGTGAATCTCTATACTGCTCATTTCACCTCCTGGCAGGGAGTGAGAATGAATATCCAAAATTTCAAAGCCTCTACTAGTTCTTCCAGTGGTCTTTTTTTAAAACAGAGCAAATTAAATATTACAGATTTTTAAATCTCTAAAATGTGACTAGTCACAATAGCTTCTTCATAGGATCACGGTAAAAATTAAATGATTGATAATTATAAGATGCTTTAGAAGTACAGTGGACCCTTGACTTAAGAACTCAGTTCATTTGCAAGGGCTGGTTGTAACTCGAATCAGGTATAAAAAGCCTCATTCTAGATTGGAATGGGCACTGTTGATTGGTGTCCAAAATTGGTCAATGTGGCTAAAATTGAGACACAGGTCGTGCTTCCATCACAAAAATGTTTACAGTGGTGACAGTGAGACCTGTAACATTTTGCCTAATAATGAAAAATACTGACTTTCAATATTATAAATGAATGGTTAATAATATAGAGTCTAGATCATGTGACAAAAATACCAATACTATGTACAATTCAAATTCTAGACTCCTAAAATACAAATTGCCAGAAGAGATTTGGATAATAAGATCCCAGGAGTTTTGAAGGTGTCATTGTCTCTAATTCAGTGGGAGATAAAAGAATTGTGGTGAGGCAAATGGAATGACTGGATGAAACATCAAATTCCTCTAAAAAGGGCTATCTTGAAGACCACCTCATTAAGTGATCTTGATGAGTATTAGAGAAATCGCATGTGAAATTTCTTAAATAAGAATTTAGTTTTTGTCAAAAAAAAATTGGGTGTAAGTCTAGACTATTTTTCCCACAAGAAATAATGGAAATACTCAAATGTGTTCTGAACCTCCCAAAGCACTCCTTAACTAACCTATTCGTAATAATAATAAAAAAAAAGGTTGTATAATGTGAGTAGTTTACCAGAAACGTCAGTAATTTTCCTAGTGTAGTCACCAAAAAGTTATATAATGTGCTTCGTTTACCAGAACCAATGTCATGCTGTACACACTATTCAAGTTGACATCTTTGGCTTGCAGGAAGGGAGGTTAAATGGAAGGTGGTTACCGTTTGGAGGGAGAGTCCCCTTCCATAAGAACATCAGGGATCTGGCTCTCTGGTGTCCTTTCTCTGCTTGGGAGAGTCTGCAGCCCACTAGGATCTGCTTCAGGCTAAGTCTCAACCTTTTCAGAACTGAAAACGGGTCTAAGGGGGTCTGTTTCTGTCTTAACACTGCTCTTTTCCATTGCAATTGCTTTTCTCACCTTCCCATCCTTCCTTAGCTTCTTTCCTAGCTTTCTGGGGGCCTTTTTGATAGCAGTAATTATAGCGATTGTATAAAACACTGACCAAAACGACGTCCACAATTATGCACATCTGGACTCGGGCTGATGCTTACATACGTTTTTCTGGCATTGCAAGTCTCGTTTACTGCCACACAAGCAGCTGGCATTTGGGTCACAACTTAAGACTTTAGGCATAAGTTAAACCAAACATGCCGGCCGTAACCCAAGTTGTTTGTATGTGCGGCTGGTTGTAACTTGAGGGACCACTGCCCCTGGCAGATAGTAAATCCTATGCATGTTTGTAATTATGAATATTAATATTTTTCCGTTATTACGCTTGGTAAGTAGAGAATTAAGCTG
>RJWT010037704.1:0-13005 GCA_004365215.1 Cuniculus paca
ACGCTTGCCTTCGATGTATCTAGTTAGAGTAAGAATAATTTCCTTATAATGCAAGTATGGACTGTGCATTAATATTATTGGAAACTGAATGAGTAATTAAAATTTTATTGTTATTAAAGTTTCTTTTTATTTCTAAATTATTAATACTTTGATTTGTTTTACTTTTAGCTGATTTCCTTGCTAAGGTGGTGGTCCATTATTATTATCAATTACTACAACCTGTACCTAATACATTAGTGCAATTATTTACAGAATACGCTAAATTAGGTCATATTACAGTTGTTACCCTCGGGTGGAAGAGATAAGGCAAGATAATTAGGTGGCATGCAAATGCACTTTAAGTAATGTAAATTGATAAGTTGCATATAAGATATTTGCATCATTTAACATGCATAAAATAGGTAGTAGAATTATATGTTTTTATGATCTTTGTGATAACTAGATGGATTTACACAGTTTGGGATGGGATGTGTCTTTGTGTGCTAAACATTTATACAAACTAAATAAAATTAACATATTTGGCTATATTTGATATGAACAGAATCACAGATTTATCCCCAAAAGCCTCTTTTTACTAAATATTTTTAAGATATTCAATATACATTTCTCCTTTTTAGCTGTGTTAAATGTTTAAAATATTGTGAGAAGTAATTTATTTCATTTACTGTAATAGTCATGATAATGTTATTATTCCTCAACGCTTGTCTGGTATCTATGAGGTCCTGTGTTTGATCCCCAAGCAGTGTGAACACACACACACACACACGCGTGCGCGCACACAGACACATTTGGAGTGTTAGATTGTGGGGCTAAGGATGCAGCTCAGTGATAGAGCTCTAAACTAAACGACAAGAATTATTTGAGGAATTTTTGTCAAATTGTGTGTTAGCTCTGTTGGGTATCACCGAAAAGGTGGTTTTTAGGGCCACTGTTACTCCACTAGTGTTTAGTTTGGGTCTTGTATGAGATAGAAAGTGAGAATTATCATTTAAGAAGATTTATACCAATCAACAGAATTGGTTTGTTCTAGAGTTGATAGGTATTTTGACTTGTTCTTTTGGTGTAACATGTTATTTCACTTTGCCTAGTGGTCTTTGTTTTGTCAGTCTGCGAAGGACTGTCAGAAGTGGCAAAAGCAAACCTCATCCTTCATCCCAGTTTAAAAACGCACTGATTTATCTGAGTCATGATTCAAAAAGTCCAATAGTACAACAAAATATAACACATATTTTAATAGTATCAGTGTTTCTGGAAAAACTAGTATTTGAATAAATGTCATGTCCATAATGATTTTAGACTTACAAAATGTAATAACTGGCTTTACCATTTGAATAAAACATTGTAATCTTCCTCAGGACTAAAATGAATTCTTCCTGTTTATGGGGAAAAATTTTATACTTTACTCTTTATTTAATGACCTTACATTAAAATATTATTTAATAGGAATATATTAAGTATGCCTAAATTTGAATTTTTTAGAGAAAAATATCCCAGGTCATATTTTTGAAGTTATCTCTTTTACACTTTACACCTCAGTTTTTTTGTAGCTTGTTTCTTTTTTCTTGCTGATTTACTTAACTTTTCTTATAAGCAGTCATTTGTTAATCTTAAATCTGTATGCCAGCCGGTACTTTACTTTTTAATTCTGAGAAAGTGATTGAATTTTCTAATTTCTGGGTTGTGCTACCTACACTAATGTATCCTCAAAATGCACAAAGAAAAGCACAGGAAAAGAATCTTTAAAGAATATTAAAACATCAGTGATCCTTTTGAAGAAGTAATGCCTACACATGACAAGCAAAAACAGCAAAAGATGCCTGGCATAGTAGTGTACTCCAGTATTCCAGCATGCGAGAGGCTGAGGCAGGAGGATCCCTGTGAGTTCAAGGACAGCCTGGGCTACAAAGTGAGTTCCAGCCCGACCTGAACTGCATAGTGAAACCTTGTCTCAAACAAAAAAAAAACACTACTATGAAGCATAAACTGTAATTTAGATCTACCTTCTCTGCACTCACTCTTTGGAAGAAACTATGACCAACTACTTCTATGAGAAGATATAAATATTTTCCAAATTTATGCTCCCATAGTAACATTTAAAAAAAGTATTTCTTCAGTAAGCAATACTACATATTTTGAACTTATTATTTACAAGGTGCATGACTTTTCCTCCTCCTTATTACTCTATTTGGCCCAAGGATGCACAGTCATCTCTTGGTATTTATAAGGGATTTGTTCTAAGAACCATAAGAGGTACCAGATTCTGAGGATTCTCAAATCTCTTTGATAAAAGGCATAGTAATTGTGTTTAACCTATGCAGTTTTCCCATATACTTTAGATTATGTGAATACAGAGAAAAAAATATCTGCACATGTATCAGTGTAGACACAACTATTTTAAACTTAACTATATTATACATGTTAGGAACACTATAACATTTTCTTCTAGAATATTTTTGATTTGCAGTTGACTGAATCTATAGATGGATACAGGGGGCCTACTGTAACTGTCTCAGTTGTTTAAATGAGAAAACTGAGCCTTACTTACAGAGGAATTCATGCCAGATTCTTAATTAGTGCCTTGAAAAATTGATGATTTAATATGTGTATCCTTGAAAAATCTAGTGTTTTCCTAAATTATGCACTGATATTTATAAGGCTTATGAAGAAAATGGACCTAGGGTCATCCCAACATATGTCTGTAACCAGATCATGAAGAAATACATTACTTTTAAGAATATGTGAGTAGAGTTAAAAAGAAATGTAAAAAAGTAATGGTGTGACAGTGGCAGGTAGGGTTTAACCATGGGAAATTATGGGAAATTATGTGGGTTGGCAGCATGTACAAAGTTCAGGGACAGGTTTACAGTAAGTGTTTCCAAGGCTCAGTTACTGGACCAAATAAGGCAGAAGAAGAGGCTTACTGCTGCTAGCCACATGAGTAGACTGTGCTCACCTGCTGTGATAGGTGGCACAGAGTCTTTTTAAAATTTTAAAAAAATGTTACTGTGAAAATGAAGGTGTACCTCAGGGTGTTGTGGGAGTACATATAGTAAAATGGTTACTGTACTGAAGCATATTGGCACATCTATCATCTCACGTTGTTACTTTAAAAGAAAACTGTATTTGTTTGTGTGAAGGTGTCAAGAGCAACTAAAATCTACTCTTTTAACAGAAACCCCTTATACAGACTCTTCATTTCATTGGAGATACTAAGTACAAACCAGTGCTGTACAACAGAACTCTGGTGTGGAAAGTGCACTACTGCTGTTCAGAACTATAGTCACATGGGGCTAATGAACACTTCAAATGGGAGTACCGTGATGGGGAAAGTGATTTTTTAATTTCATTTAATTTTCATTTATTTATATTTAAATAGGTACATATGGCCAACAGCTACTAAATTGAACATTGCAGGTATAAATCAACTTATTTCCACATATAGTAACTTAATTTCTCTGTTCATTGATTTACAAGCTAATTCATATTCCAGATAGACTAGACAGGTGTCTTAACCAGTAATGCTGCTCCTTCCCTGAGATAAAATTAGTACTGGTTAACATCTGTATGCTGCTAATATATAGCTACTTCTGTAAAAATATCACAGCGGGTTATGATGTGTCAGAGCTCTGTTACATACAAGCCTGCTCATCACTGAGCACAGCTTAGCCTCAGAGCTTGTGCAAACTTTCTGTATCATTATTATGTCAAGCCTGCCTCCAGGAGGTAAGCTCATTCAGAACTGTGATCCACTAGTGTGTCTTTGTTTCCCCATACATAATCTTCCTAGACAAGCACATACTGCATTTTAATTTACTGCATGGTTATTCATTACAAACTACTAAGGCATCTAATGACAGTATTTTTATTAAACAACAATTATGATTTCCCAAATTATATAACAAATGCAAATTAAAATTAATTTTGGAAGCCAATGTTAAAGTATTCAAATATACTGAATATTCCATATATTTGAAAAAATTCATTTCAACTTGTATGTGCACATAAATTTATTTTAAAATAGTTAATAGAAAAGGAAGTCAAATTGTGCAATATTAAAAACCTAGAGTATATATAACACTTCAAATCTATTACTCTCTAGTTGTTAAACAGAGAGAAAAATAATTATCAGTTAAGTTTGAGAACGTAAGTTATTTTTAAACCCGTCTAATAGTTCTCTATAATCTATATATTTTTCAGGCTTGTGGGATTTGATGGAATTCCATCTCTAGTAGTAGGAATTCTCAAATCCATTTGAAAATCAGAATGTTTGGTAATATTTTATAGTAGCTCATCCTTGGATATAGTTTGATCCACGGTCTGGGTTTTCACATGTGTTTAATATTATCAGTATATTACGCCATAAAATAAAAATAAAAATAAAAATGTGGTTAGGGATAAAACTAGAGCGTCTTAATAGAACATTTCTTTCATTAACTAGTTCTCATGAATGATCCATTATTTTAAGCACGTTTTTGTGTGTATATACATATATATGTATGCATATATATGTATGTATACACAAACGTACCGTGGAGTGGCTAAATCAGCATAATTAACATATACACTACCTTACATTATTTTGTGGTGAAAACATTGACCATCTTTTTATGTAGCAATTTTCAAGTATACAATGTGTTCTAACAAGTTTGCTAAAAAAGGAATTAGACTCTCAGATATTTTAGAATATTTTATTGCACTGTGTATGAAATGTATGGGTGAGTGACATCAAGTTGATAGACTAGTTTAAGCCACTTTCCAAGCTGATAGCTAAAGTTATTATAGGGTTTAAGTCTTTTTGGAGATTAAGTGGGAAATGTATCCTATATAATTGGAGAGAAAGTAATCAGGCCTTGTTTTGCTACCCCAGTAGAAGTTTTTCCCAAGTGTTATAGAAAAGTAATTCCTGTATATCATTAAAACTAAAATGACATAAAAGATGCACTATCTTTTTAAGGTGCAGTATGCTCTCACTTCAACAAAGACATCCCTTCAGTTTCATGTTGTTATCTGCTTTCAATCTGTTAAAATGCAAAAAATGTGGTTGCTTATAGTTTTAAAAAATAAGCTATTTTTTCACAGATTCCACTGGAACATTAATTTTTGGTAAACATTATAGATTGATTTGAGGGAAGACCTTCATACCCTGCATGTTAGAGCTTCAAAGACATTTCATTCCCTCTGGAGAATGTTTCTCAGTACAAGTCTGATTCAGGTGCCCCCTCCTCTCTGCTCCCAGAAGGCCTGTGCACAGCTCCACTGAAGCTTATCTCAGCAGTCGATTTATTGATCTTCTGTCCACCACATGATTTTCAGAGCTCTGAGGCCATCTGATAGCTGTTGCAAATGTGTAGCATAGAGCCTGGTGTATTGGTTGGTGCTAAATGACTCTTATGAGTGAATAGTAAACAAAAGGATTGTTGATGTCGTAGGCACAATACCAAATGAAGTTTTTCCTTACACATTCCTCCTAAAAGTGACTGACAATGAATTTCTCACCTCTCAGTCACATTTCTAAGGCATTTTCAAGTTATTCTGAAACCTGGAAAATTTAACGTATTCTTGAATAATATGATGCCAAGCTGTTGTTTTGCCTGGGATTAATTACAATGAACTTAAATAGAAAACTATAGACAAGTTGAGGTTGCTTACTTTTACATTTTCTTCATAGATTTTTTATTTGTGTAATGATCCACTTGCTAATTTTCACTCATATTTTACATTACGTGTAACTTGACTAATAAGACTTTTCTGTCTGTATATTATTTTAACAAAGTGGGAGAAAAGAACATATTCCTTTCAAGGGAGATAGATGAGGTTGCACAGTGTACCATAGCATAACTGAATAAAAAGAAATAAATAAATTCTGATAATGAAAATTGCTGAGGAATAATAACTAATTGGGCCTAGCCTGGAGAACAGGATATCCAAGGCAAAGAAATAAGGATGTTGGAATCAGATTACTGTTTTGTTTTTAAAAAAAAAAAAAAGATAATGAAGGCATTGATGGATAAAAAAATGAACAAATTCTAGAAAACAGGTGAAACATTTGGTATGGCTTTATCTGCATGTTCTCCCAAAGTCTCATGTACTCATAGGTGAGACTCTTTACTATGGTTGAGTCATGGGGGCACTGTAACTAAATGTGATGTTAGGCTGTGAGACTTGTGACTGAAGAGTGTATCTCCTTACAGCATGCTTCTCTCTCTGCTTCCAGGCTGCCATGGGATGAGCAGCTTTAGATTTCCTCCACACATACCCTTTCTCCTATGAGTCTATGTTTGAGTCTACCAAAAATGGACTGGAATTTCTGGAACATGAGTTACCTTTAGGTTGTGAATATAAGGTATTGTGTCCCAGTGATGAGAAAGTGAGGAAGGCAACATTCTTCTTCTGCCTTGATAACTCTTAAGGAGTCTTATATGTTTATTTATTTTTTAGTTGCCTGATACTCCAAACTAATCACGTTAATGAATGTTTCACTAGTTGTATCTGTCATCTTTTTGTTGCTTGGACCAAATATCCACATACACAATTTAAAGGAAGAAGGGCTTATTTTTGCCTGTTGTTTTAGAGGATTCAGTCCATGGACAGCTGACTCCAGGGCAGAAACATTATGGTGGAAAAAGTTGTTCACTTCTTGATGATGTGGAAACAGAGTGGGTAGTGGCAGACAGGGAGGGTCTAGGAACCAGATATACTACTCAAAGTCATGTATCTGAGAATCAGACACATGCAGAAGTGTGTTTTACTAATCCCTTAGGCAGCTCTCAGCCAATCAAGTTGACAGTCCAGCTTAACTGTTAAGAGCAGTGTACTTGAAATGTTTGAATACCCTCAGTCACATAATTTGGATAAGGTAAATTGATTCTGCCTGACAAGATTGCTAAATGTATTCGATAACATGTCAGTTATTCATATCATGGAGCTGGGTGTGGTGATGCACTGCTTTAATCCCAGCACTTGGAAGGCTGAGGCACGAGGATTATTGCAAGTTCAAGTCCAGCCTGGGCTACAAAGTGAGCCCACAGCCAGCCTGAACTGCATAGTGAGACTGTGTCTCAAAAAGACAAAAAAATTATTCATATCTTGAAAATGTTACATTACTAAATTATGAAATGAATGCTGCTGTAAATACTTATGGTATCTTAAATATTTTAAGACAACAAAAATGTATTTGCACCATATGTATATATTCAGTCACTTGCATTGTCATTTGTGTAAGTATGATACAGATTTTAATGATTTGGTTTGATGTTACATACATGATTTTAATTTTAATCTGAATCAAAAGCACATATTTATATGTTAAAATATGGTATATTTCTCTACTGTATAAATTAACAACTGGAAGGTAGATAATATTCTTGTTCTGCAACACTAGCTTTTGGGAAATACAGTTCATCCTGGAAATGCCATAGAGCTCATTCTTTTACAATAGTTTTATTGAAGATTATGGTAAATTATAATAAAAATAAGAAAAAACCTACTTCCAAATATCTTCCTAATTTTTATATTGGAGCAGTTTTTATACACACATAATAGCCATTTGAAACAATTTCTGTATTAGCTAATATTTTATTTCCCCAAGGTGATGAAAGTAACCACTCATTTGAATTTCTTTTGTAGTGAGTTTCATGCAGTTAAATCAAACAAGAGGAACAATTTCTGTAAACTACAATTGGGAAAAATTCAGTAGAATTTGTGCATAAGTAATTAAGGGTATATTATAGTAACTAAAATCTTAAATTTCTCTTCATTGAGTTTTTTCTCATATGTATTTACTTTACTAATATAAATTATACCATTTTAGGAACCCCCACCAACCTGTAAATTATTAAAGTATTTCTACCAATATATTTTTATTATATGGTGCTGTAATGTATCTTGCAGAACACTTCACAAAAACGCTATTTTCAGGTGAGGCAAAATATATTTTTCTTACATTTCCACAAATGATATGGTTTATTGTAAAAGAACAATAATCACTATTGCTGCAAAGTAAACAGGCGTTGAGACTCATTAACCACCTCAGTTTCGCTTCAACTATTAATCTGAGAAGGCATTTATTACTTTGCATATTGCAGTGTAATAGAGAATATCAGTTAATTAATTCCATTGGGAGATTTTCATGCCAACATACACAACATTTAAAAAAATAAGCTGATCTTATAAGAAAATAGAAAATTGAATGTATACATATTCAGTATGCACAAAGAAGAATGGAACTACATGTAGTTATTTTTATATTTCTGGAAGAAACAAGTAGTTATAATTCAGGAATTCTTCACAGAAACAAAAGAGGCAAACTTTTTGATAGGGTAGAAGTCTACTTAAGTCACTTGTGTAAACTCTGGAGAAATCTTGAGTTCATATACCTACTTTGATTACTGGCTGTGAAATCTTATGCAAATTATTTCTCTTCTCTGAATCTGGACTTTGTAAACATAAAGTGGAATAAAAATATACCTAAAAGAGATATTGTTGAAAGAATTAAAATACTATATGTAAAATGTTCCTAGTAATGCTAAATGTCTTACTATTATGTTTCAGAAGTCAGAGTGATGTAAATGTGTTTTCCCAAGCGGGTAATGACACAAGAAGAAATCTAAATTTAAAGTGAAATAAAATAACACCACTTATGTTTCAGGATGCATATATTTAGATGCAGGTGAACTGAATTGTATCTGGGATGGAAATATTTAAACTGTTGGGGTCCTGGTATTGCTCATCTTTCGAGTCTTCTAGTCTTTTTGTTTGTTTGGATTCCATAGATAATCAGTATGTTTGACATATGACTTTACTTGTCTTTATTTAATTATACTTTATTTATTTGTTTATTTATTTATTTGTACCAGAAATCGAACTCAGGACCTCTTGCTTACCAGGCAAGCACTTGAGCCACTCAGCTAAATCCCTGGCTAATTATACTTTATTTTAAAAATCCATTTTTATGTCTAAGCTTAGTATGACTCAGATATTTTGTTTCAGGTGCATACTATGCTTGTGATAACAAGCTAGTAAAATTGCCATTGCTTAATAATCTATGTAATGGGTACATGAATATCGGCCCCCTTGTTTTTTGAAGACTGCATAATATTATTTTGTGAAATAGTGCATTGTTAAATAGTATGCTGAAGTAAATTATCGTTATGCTTACAATACTTAAAATAATCTATTGCAAGCATAATAAATTGAAACATGTCCTTATGAATCAATATGAATCTCAATTATGTATCGAACACCTGCCATGTTCAATCCTCTATGTTACATCTGTGTTCTCTTGACTTGCTAATTAGCTTTATTTATTAAGCAGCATATATTTAGCATTGAGGATATGGACGCAAAGCAGATACAGTGTTTATCCTGCATTTGAAACATAGTAATGAGTTCCATAATAGGAGTAAACACAGCCAGTCATGGAATCTTAGACATGGACATGCCTTACTGGTCAGAGGATTCTAAAAGTGTTTCCTTAAAGCACTGTTGCTTAACATTAGAGTAGAGGATATGCAGAACAATTTACTTTATCTCACCTTGAAAGATAAGGAAAGATAGTTCATGGATACCTGTACCATGGATATTTATGAATAGTATTTTTTTATGAGGTCAGAAAACTTTCATAAAAAAGGCATATTGTGTGTCACTTTGGCCAATAGAAATGTGGTTCCTGTTGTGTGAGAGGTCTTGAAGGAGCTGCGTATGATTCAGAACTAATCACAGCCTCATGCAATAAGCAAGGGTGAAAGGATGAGGCAAATCAAGAGTGCTGAAAGAATATCAGGCTTTTTTTGTGAGGCGATGATGTTGTGCTTAGCCTTGACACATGTACCCTGTTCAAATTAATTCTAAAAAGGAGCCTTGCAGGAACCCATGTACCAGAAGAGCAGTCATAAATATAGTGCCATTCCCTGGCACATCCACCCTAGTGAATTTCTTCTTTAAGTGAACTGTGTCTCCAAGCTTCAAGTGCAGATACTGAGAAACAGGTGAAGTGGAGAAATCTTTATACCCTGTTATTTAAAAACATTTGCCTGTTTAGTACCAAATGATGACAGGGAAGGGTGAGCAAGAGTAAGAGTAAGAGTTGACGTGCTCACTGTAAGAAAAGGAAGAGGGAGCTGAGCAGTGATATACGGAAAGAATTCCAGATAGCAAGGTGTTGTACCATGAATCATCATTGAACCATGAATTCCTTATTGCCTGATCTGCATGATGAAGCAGTTTCTTTAGTGACTCTCCAAACAGAATAGGTATTTTGTTTCAAGGAAGTTTGGGGTTTCTGAATGAAGTTAGGGGACCTTAAGATACTGAAGCAGGATAATTTTAAGTTACATAGGGACTGGGAAAATTCTGTTCTATACATCTTTCTATATTAGGTGTGTAAATGGTGCATAGTGATCAATAGTTCTGAAATGAATAAATACATGTGCAAATATCATTAAAGTCAACATGGTCAAGAAAATACATCAGCGTGTTGTGCACTGGTTAGTTCCACTGTATCAATAGGAATTTAGATGAAGAAAAAGTCCTGTATGTGACAATCACACATTATTTGGATGTCTCACATTATTTTGTCCAGTTGCCTGGTGGATATCATCACTTCAGTGTGCCTAGGCACTTTAACCTATTATAGTTAGCTTCTAATTTTTTCATACTTCTCAATTCATCCCTTTTTTACTTTTATCCATACATATAGATAAAATGAGTTCTCAACCTTGGCATAGTGCTTGCCCTACCCTCTTTCAGCTGCCACTTATTCTGTGAGAGTTAAATTGACATAGCAGGCCAGTATTGTACTTGATTTCTAGACAAAGCTCCAGGTATCCAGAATCCAAGAATTGTCTTCTCAGATGGACCATTTCCTTATTTTGGCTGTGTAAAATATGCATGCCTGAGTTATCCCTATAGGTGTAGGTGGTGTTGCTTAGTGTACAGATATAATGGTTTAGTGAGTGGCTATTTGTAGGAGTGGGAGAGTGGAAAGAACTGGATACTTGGATTGGGGTATCCGGATGTTTATGACTAAAGGTATTGCAGTGCAGGGTACAGCAAGGTATGGAAAATAAGGTAGGTAGGCTGGGGTCCATGGAGTAGCTTTCTTTATGTATTTCTATTAAGGTGATGCTTTTGTACAGAGTTCCAAAGGAATTTGAAATCTCTATATTTAAACTAACCATGGAGACTTATTACCAAGGTGTTAAAGTAAAGTGATACAACATTATTTAATGGGTTATGAACTTAATTTTTAACTTTGAAATAAACAGAAGGTTTGTGTATTTTCATTTGAAATCTAGCCTTGAGACCTGTAAGTATCATGGATAAGCCAGTCTTCTAAATTTTTTCATCTTGGTGGATGATACTACCACCCATCAGTTGCCTAGATAGTTGGAAATAATTCTTAATTATTTTCCCCCTATTTTCGGATACTGAGGAAATCTTATAGCTTATTTTACACAATGTATCTTAATTTTTTCCACTTTGAAAAATCTGCATTGCTACTAATCTAGTCATGCTATTTCTACCCTAGATGTCTTCAGTAGTGTCTAGCTGGACTTTCAGTTTACACTCCAAACCATTCTTTACATGGCAATTAAGGTGATCTTTCAAAAATGCAAGTTAGATCATGTTATAAGCTGGCTTAGTCCATCAGCAGCTTTTCATTACACTTAGAACAAAATCCAGGTCTTTGCTGTGGCTTTCGGTTTGGCTCCTGCTTTTCACCACAACTTTGTCTTATTCTCTCTTCCTGATTATATTTAATCAACAGAGTCCTTGTTTCTTGAAAGATCCTTCATTTCTGCCTAGAATCTTGGCCATTGCTTTTTTTCTGCATGGGAAGTTTTCCCATAGCTTTTTATACTGCTGTTTTTTTCTCATTTTTGATAATTTAGACTGTATTATATTCATTGAAAAGTGGTCTCTCTCTCTCTGTCTCTGTCTCTGTCTCTCTGTCTCCTTCCCTCCCTTATTTATTTCCATTGTAGTATTTAACACAATCTAGATTGTGTAGGTACTTGTGTACTTGATTGCTCTCAGTTTGCTGCTTTGCAGTACACACTCCATAAAGACAGAAACCATATCTCCTTTTTTCTCTATTTATCTTTACCATTGAACCCTAGGTCTGACACATGTGCTCACTCAGTATGCTTTTAGAGGAAGGAATGACTGTGTTAGTCATCTTTTTTGTTACTATAAAAAATGCTGGTGATAATCAACTTCTAGAGAAAAGTTTTAACTCATAGTTTGGAGATTTTAGTCCATGGTCTTGCGTCCTTGTTGTTTTGGGCCTGTGGAGTGGCAACAAATCACGGCTGAAGCTTGTGGCAAAGCAGAACTGCTTACTTCGTGGCCAGAAAGTGAGACAGAATGAAACAGGAGGAGGATGGAATACCATAGTCAGCTCCAAGGACTGTGTGCCCAGTGACCAAAGGCCTCCAGTAAGTTCCACCACCTTCAGCACCAGATCTTTAATAAATGGCAGCCCTGGAAGACATTAAGATTCAATCTATAACAATGATTGAGAAGAAATGAGAAGGAGATTTTTTATTAAGCCTAGTCAAAGCAGTAGAGGAGTTGATCATTAGAGGTGGCAGCATATCAAATATTTAATTTGGTACTAACATAAAGAGGAATAAACATGATTACCTATTAGATAAAATAGTCATTGTATTTCTTTAAGAATGCAATCGTTTATGCCCTCACAAAGTTCATAAATTTGTCTAGTTTAGAGCTAAGACTTTTATTTAGATACTTATTGGGAAACCAGGCTTATTTATACTTTAATGTAACCAAATCTTATTAGTTTTACCTATTTCTTTATTCATTGAAAAAATACCTATTACTCAACCCATTGGTCAGAATACAAAGATTATAATGGTCAGAGAACATGAATCACCCAATTTAATGTCACAGTTAGTTTTTACATTTCAGAGACATTATTGTTTAGAAAAATCTGTTAATATGATAATTCATACATGTATGCAAGTAATATTTTGGAGAATAATA
>RJWT010037705.1:0-13016 GCA_004365215.1 Cuniculus paca
TGGTATCAGAAATTGAGCTCAAGACCTTAAGCTTGCCAGGCAGGCGCTGTGCCACTGAGCTAATATCCCGGCCTTGAACTACACAGCAAGACTTTGTCTCAAAAAAAAGTTGCTTCCTATGATTTGTTTTTGTTTTTTGTGGTACTGGGGTTTGAACTCGGGGCCTTGTGCATGCTAAGCAAGCACTCTGCCACTGAACTGCATCCCCAACCCTTCGATACTTTTAATAATACAATGCAATTGGACGTAGAGGCACAGAACACCGTGGGATCCGGAAGTGGGTCATTTTCTGTGTCTTCAGGCTTCCTCCACCATCCTTGTGAGCCAGGGGTGTAGGGAGATGAACTGACAGTCCAGGGCCCTGCGGGGGAAGCTGATTAGTGACTATTTCTGTGGCCCCGAGACCCATTTGTTTTGGATTCCCACCCTTACAAATCAGGCGGTTCTAACCAGCCTGTCGGAGTCAGCTGCCCAGGTGGCTGTGTCCCCCAGCACGTGGGGTAGCATGAGACTGAGCGCAGAGGCATCTGGGATCTGTGAACACAGGCACTGTGGGGAAGGACCCTGCTCAGCAGGTGGGGAGCTTTAAGGAGACAGCACTGACCTCACCGTGAGGTTTCTCACTGCACCTTCAGGTTTCTGAAATACGGAAACCGGGAGAAGATGGCCCAGGAGCTCAAGTATGGTGACATTGTGGAGAGGCACCTCATCGACGGGGACGTGGTGCTCTTCAACCGGCAACCCTCGCTACACAAGCTGAGCATCATGGCGCATCTGGTGGGTGTGCTCTCTTCTTTCGTGGTCACTGTGAAGCCCAGACTGGCCTCGAACCTACAGCGGTCCTCCCGCTTCAGCCTCCCGAGTGCTGCATTTACAGATGTATGCCACCATGCCCTGCTAATTTATTTGTGATTTTATTTTTTATTAGCACATGTTTGCAGTACATAATGACTACATTGCTCGTGAGGAGTTGGTACTGGTACATGACACATACTAATGCTTTTTACGTCCTCTTCCCCTCCCTACACTTTTGGGCATTTTAAATAGAAATATGTTTGTTCGAAATGTTTCAAATACACACAAATAGCACTCTGGAGGCTGAAACAGGAGGATTGCCATGAGTTCAAGGCCAGCCTGTGCTACATAGTGAGTTTAAGGCCAGCCTGCATAACAGAGTGAGACCCTGTCTCAAAACAAAAAGAAAAAACAAATACACACAAAAGTAGAAAGAACAGAAGGATGCGCTCACGTTCCTGACTTCCACATGCAGGGTATTTGAGACTTTCCGCCCTGCTGTGTTCTTTGCCCTCTTTCTATGAGTCTTCCTCTGACACCTTGAGAAATGTGTGGGTCGCCCAAGGCCTTGATCACACCTCACAGCGTGTACAGCTGCTCCGCAGTCTTCTCTGGTCCTTACGCAGATTTGCCGAGCTCTCTTGTGAGGCTCGCTGAGGCAGGGTGCAGTGTGTGCCCACTGCCTTCGGGTGAGACGGGGCTCAGCCACTTGCTCTCCAGCCAACCCCCCTTCCTTTTCACAATTTCACTGTCGCTGTCGAAGAAGCCAGCTCCTTTGACCTGGAGAGCAGCCCGTGTCCCCTCGCCTGTGACCCTGTGTGGCATGAAGGTGCCTCTGTGTTCTTTCCTCCTGCGAACTGGAAGTCAGTGTAAAGTGAGGTCAGATCAGGGGCTGCTTGCTGGGGAGAAGCCTTGGGATGCTGTCCGCTCCCCTCTGTGCTCCAGCCACCCCAGTTTTCATTATGCCAAGGCAGTTGGACATTCAGATGCCTCGGGGCTGTGAGATGAACCCGTTTCTGCTCTCTCCTTCCTTTTACATGTGTCCCCTGAAGTCTTGCGAGGAGATGTTTGCTCTGCATTGGGAAGTATCGAGGCTTTTTGCTTACCCACAACTACAGTTTGTAAAGGAGAGTGACATAAACGGCCACCTCCTTTTCCTTTATTATCATTTTAGGGATGAAGAAGATTGGCGCTCCCTTACTTCCGCCAGACCGGCTTGGGTTTCTCACTTGTTTTGACTTTCTCTTTTTCTGTTGTTTTGAACTCGGGGTTTTATTTGGTCTTTGCACTTTAATCTCCCTTCTCCCATTAAGCTTTTGGTACTCAACAACTGTGACATCCTTGGCCCCTGGGAGCTGTTGACTGTGGCTGCCACGGCTCTATCCCCCTCATAGTGTGAAGTCCATGGCCCTGGTTTGATCCAATAAAGGGCACCTCGAGTGAGCCCAGAGGTGACCTGTGCGTCGCCACAGAGTGCATGAGACACACATGGCCTACATCAAGTGTCCAGTTGTCCAGGCAGCCACTTTTTAATGTGGTGACGCAGGGGCCTCCCACTGTGCGCTGAGTCCTGTCCCTGCTTGTTTCGGTGCCCTGCAGGCCAGGGTGAAGCCCCACCGCACCTTCCGGTTTAACGAGTGTGTCTGCACCCCCTACAACGCCGACTTCGACGGCGACGAGATGAACCTTCACCTTCCCCAGACAGAAGAAGCCAAAGCCGAGGCCCTGGTTCTCATGGGGGTAGGTAGGGCCAGGCCTGGAGGTGGCCCTGGGAAGGGAGGGGCAGGGAATGGCCCGTGCGGAAGCAGCCAAGCCTATGGCGCCCAGGAGCCTGGCTGTGCTGTTCTGGGGGCTGCCAGCTGCCTGGGGTGTCACACCTGGAGCTTCTCTTTTTTCCTTCTGAGGCTGTGCACAATCTCCTTTAGAAATTGTAGTACATAAGGTGTAGTGGTCATTGGAAGTGCTTTTTGAGGGGATGGGGGTGTCTTCTGACCTATAATATGGATTTGTGGCACAAAATACAGTATATATATGTGAGGACCAGCTATGAAACAATGAGTCGGGTATGGTGGTGCACGCCTGTAATCTCAGCACTCAGAAGGCCGAGGCAGGAGGACCAAGGTGGGTTTGAGGCAGGCTCGAACTACATAGACCGTGTCTCCAAAAAATGCCTTCCAGGTGTGGTGGTGCACACTTGAAATCCCAGCACTCTCGGAGGTTGAGGCAAGACGATCATGAGTTCAGGCCCAGTCTGGACAAATTAGCAGCTTGGTAAGGCCTTGTCTCAAAATAAAAGATTCAGAGGACTAGGGATGTAGGTCAGTGCTAAGGCCCTGGGTTCAATCCCCAGTCCCCCCCACTAAAAAAGGTATAACAACACCGACTTTGCCTATACAGTGGAAGATGATGCCCTACTGGGGGTTTGCCAGTAACTGAAGAGCCCTTCAGCACCACTACCTTTTATTGGATATTCGGAAAGGAAACCTCGAGGCCTGTTGCATGCATCTGTCTCAAAGGTTGCACTGAAGGCGATCTGATGACTCTCTCCACCCTTTTTTTTTTTTTGCAGCACCAGGGATTAAACTCACAGCAACCCTCCTGCCTCATCCTCCTAAATGCTGCAATTACAGGCCTGTGCCACCTCACCTGGTGGTTTGTTTTGTTCTGTTTCTGTAGCATCTGTATGTTACTTTTCTAAGAAAGAGTCATGTTTAGAATCTCAACCAGGGTTAGAGCCACCACTTGAAGTGATCGAGTAGACTTCAGCATTCAGGACCCATAGCATGGGGCTTTTCCAAAATGCAGCGCTCTGCCCCCATGCCCTTGTGTCTCCCCTGGACCACCTGCAGGCCCACTGTAGGGCTCCCTGAGTCAGGAGGGAGGGAGCAGGCAGCAAGGCCTGGCCTCGGCCACAGCTGAGGTATCAGCCACCTGAGGTGCTTGAGAGGTGGCTGTCACGGTGAGGGACAGCAAAAGGTCTGGAAAAGTCACAGGTGCACCAGGACCCCTCCCCCTCAGAGCAACTGGGCTGTGGTCCACAGCAGGTTTCCTCTCTCCTTCCGCCCGTCACCACCACCGCCCAGTGCTGGGGATGGACTCCAGTGCCTCCGGTGTGTATGTAGGTGACACCCTGGGCCCTGCCACCGAGTGCACCCCCAGCCCCACAGAATTAGAATCTGCTGTTGAATCAATTGTTGTTCAAACTTAATGTCTCAGCCAAGAGAAATTTAACAGTTCTGTTACTGTGGAGATACATGAAACTGGCTGGCTTCAGTGGAATACAGCACTTATCATCCATAAGAGTAAAGAAAATTTTTGGAGTACACTTATTAGTAAGAGTAAGTGAAGTGAGGTGCGGAGTTCTTTCTAGAATTCTGAAACACCCTCGCTCCAGTCTCATTTGAGCGCTGGCATGAACCTCCTGCGTCAATCTTGCCAGTGTTCTGCCTCTCCCGTGGGCAGATGAAGGTGCTGGGGTAGAGGCAAAGCCAGGACTACGACCCTGGCTCCTGCACCTCAGCCTCGTCCTCCTGCTGTTCTTTATTCGCAGTGATTGGAAGCGCCGTGCAGCCAGGGATAGCTAACGTGCTGTGCTTCTTTCTCCTTCAGACGAAAGCCAATCTCGTGACCCCAAGGAATGGGGAGCCACTCATTGCTGCTATTCAGGATTTCCTAACAGGTGTGTCTGCGAAACCCTCTGGAAAGCAGACCTCTGAGTGGAGAACGGTGATTCTTGCTCACGGTGATACCTGTGTCAACCGGAAGAGCTTTGGAATCATTTACTCCTGTTCGCTCAGTTTTCTTGTGATCCTTCTCGAATCATTTGGATTGATTAGTTGTTCATTGATTCAACAAGCGCTGATTGAACTTCCCTGTGGACTGGGCCGGGTCCAGGCCTGGTGTCTGGTCCTGTGTCGGGTACAGCAGTGAATAAAATGTGCTTGCCTGTGGAGTGTAGAGTTGAATGGGAGGAGGGAGCCAGGGAACAGCTGTGTGTGTTTTGTTTTTGTTTGTTTGCTGCTAGGAATCGAACTCATGACCTTGCACTTGCCAGACAGGTGCTATGCCGCTGAGCTCTGTCCCCGGCCCCGGCTGTGTGTTTTGGTTAGGGTTGTTTGTGATAGTCCACCCTGATGCTCCCCGGTTTCATATGCTCTGCTCTGTGTTGGCCGGCAACGGCCTTAGGGGCCTACCTGCTGACGTTCAAGGACACGTTCTTCGACCGAGCCAAGGCTTGCCAGATAATCGCCTCCATATTAGTGGGCAAGGATGAGAAAGTCAAAGTTCGCCTCCCCCACCCTGCCATCCTGAAGGTGTGTGCACACTGTGCACCTTTGTGTCCCTGTGGGTGGCGGGGTGGGCCGAGTGTGACTGGGTGGGTCCCGGCACTGCATGCGGTCTCTCGGCCAGCCTGCCTTACTTATGTGAAAAACAGTTGAGACCAAGCTCGGTCCCTGATTCTCTCACCTGCTCTGCACTGTAGCCTGTCACCCTGTGGACCGGAAAGCAGATCTTTAGCGTCATCCTCAGACCCAGCGATGACAATCCGGTGAGGGCCAACTTGCGAACCAAGGGCAAGCAGTACTGCGGCAAGGGGGAAGACCTCTGCGTCAACGATTCCTGTGAGTGGAAGGAACTTGCCGGCGGGGGTCGGGGGGGACCCCAGTGCTGAAAAGCTAGCTGGGAATTGCCTTCACTGGGTCCCAGAAGTAGCGAGTAAATCCAGGGTTTCTCCCGGCCTCTCGTAGGAAGTTTAGCCTTCCGGAAAACATAGCTTGTGTGTCTTCTCTCAGGTGTTATTCCCCATTTATCTCGAACATAGAGATCACATAGTATCCAGAACTGTGCTCTGTCTCAGAAGGTACAACTACTAAATTAGCAAGACTTTTTTTTGGTGATGAGGATCAAACCCAAGGCCTCACTTAAGATGCTAGGCAGACACCATTGCACCAGCCCCAGCCCCAAGTTGTTTGATAACGTGAGGGCCAGGTCTGACGGGGAGGGGTTTCAGTGCACATCATCTGAGTCTGTCCAAAGCAGCACTACCCAAGTGTAGTCCCCGCGTCTCACCCAGCCGCACCGCGCGGTTCCGGTGCAAGCTCCCTCCCCACCACACCGCGCTGGTGGGCAGGCCCTCGGAAGCGTGGGGAGAGAGGCCGCCCTGGGACTCGTGCTGAGGCACTGGATTGCAGAGCGTCTCTGAAGGTCAGGATTTCTATTTTTCAGCATTGCTTTGAAGGGCAACTGATTTAGGTTTATTCCTTTGGAAATATACCTCCTGGGGGCATAGAACAGGTGCTTAGCATGCACAAAGCCTGGGCTCAGTCCCCAGCAGCAAAAAGAACAAAGTCTCCGTCTATCTCTCTCTCTCTCTGTTTCTCTCACTGTCTTTCTCTCTCAGCAACATAGGCAGCACAGGCTCTGCCTCAGATAGAGACATACTTTACCTTATTTGTGGTGTTGGGGATTGAACCCAGGGCCCCACATGCATCCGCTCCACCACCAAGCTAGCTAGCCACCCAACCCTAGCTTCTTGTTTAGGTTTTCTTTTCTTTCTAGATAGGAATTTCACAATGTTGTTCTACTCATGACAGTGCCTGTTAGTCTTCAGTAATTTAGGTGAATGATGACTTGCTTCACAGTTAACAAAGCACTTCGCCGTACATGATTTCTTCTGATGCTAGGAACATCCCATGACGCAAAGATGACATGTAAGCCAGGCATGGTGGCACCATGGGGAGGCAGAGGCAGGAGGATCACTGCAAGTTCAAGGCCAGCCTGGGCTACCAAGTGAGATCCTGTCTCAGAAAACCAAAGTTAAATAAGCATCATTCTTGCAGATGTCACCATCCAGAACAGCGAGCTGATGTGCGGCAGCATGGACAAAGGGACCCTGGGCTCGGGCTCCAAGAACAACATCTTCTACATCCTGCTGCGGGACTGGGGGCAGAACGAGGCCGCCGACGCCATGTCCCGGCTCGCCAGGCTGGCGCCCGTCTACCTGTGTGAGTGTCACCACGGTGCACCCCTGATTGTGGTCCCCTCCTGTTGCCCACAGCTAAGCCCTCTGGTGTTGCCGCTGAAGCTGACGTGCTGCACCGCACAGCGCTGTGTGATCTGAAAGGCCTCCACAGCTGCTGCCCGGCCCTTGGGGCCTCTGGGTGTAGCCAAGTCACCTGAATGGGCTGGTGCTGCGGTCGATCCCTCCTCCGCTTAGGCTTTGAGCATGGCAAGTAGCACTGCTGCACGCCAGGGCAAAAACTTTATTCTACTCATATAAACAAGTGACCCCTTCGCTGGGTAGGTATAATATTCTAGATTAGAAATTATTTTTCCTCAGATTGTTTTAATTACATATTAGAGCTCCTGAGTACTCTCTTATTTTCTTATCTTACTTTGTTGTTTTGTTTTGTTTCGGTACTGTTGTTTCCTTTTTGTTTTTGCTTTTGAGATAGAGTGTTATGTTATCTCAGGTGATCTCAAACTTATCACAGGCCCCTGGCTGGTTTCAAACTCATAATCATTCTGCTTTTGCCTTTCAGATGCTGGGGTTACAGGCGTGTGGCCCACATTTCTTTACTCTGGGTTTATTTTGGGAGGAGAGGTTGCTTTTTGTCTAGGTTCCTTTTATCTTTTAACACTTTCACTGGTTTAAAATAGTTTTTGTGTGATATATTTAATTTCCAGTCATACATTTCATTTTTCTTATTTGCAAGTAGGTGGGAGTTTTTTCCTCTGTCTTACTGGTTGGTTAGTTTTGGGTTTCTTCACTCTGCCTTGTTCTACTGTTTAGATATATCTTCTCTGATTCCTCTGAAAAAATACTTAGTTTTACTATGTTTATTACCCAAATATCCCATATCCTTTCATTTTCTTTTCTTGGCATACTTGTCATCTTCTAGCTGTCATGTTAAAATCTTTCCTGATTGGTCCCTGGTCAGCTGGTCATGTTTTAGGAATCAGGCAATGAAATATTGATTGTCAGTGCCACCACGTGTGCCACCATGCCTGGCTGTTCATTTCTTACAGTACTTAATTTATTAACCGAATTGTACCATAGGCAGGTGTGTGTAGAGGAGAAATAGGAAGTGCAGGGCTTGGTACCGTGCACTCACAGGCATCCATGGGGACCTTGGAGGGAGCGGACCTTGTCCCCACAGATGGGGCTGCTGGTGGCACAGCCGTGCTTGCAGGTGCGAGCTCCCTCTCGTAGCTTTCCTGAGTAGCACTCATGTCTCTTCTGCTCCGCTTGCCTCTCCACAGCTAACCGGGGCTTCTCGATTGGGATTGGGGATGTCACTCCTGGCCAGGGCCTGCTGAAAGCCAAGCATGAGCTCCTGAATGCCGGCTACAAGAAGTGCGACGAGTACATCGAGGCGCTGAACACGGGCAAGCTTCAGCAGCAGCCTGGCTGCACCGCCGAGGAGACGCTGGAGGTGAGGCCACGCATAGCAAGAGCTTCATGGGGATCTATAAGATTGGGCCACAAGCCCTGGAGAAAAGGTAGCAGAGGAACAGGAAGTAAGGGCAGTGGCTCTGCATGCATTGCAGTCTGGCTGTGCAGTCGTTTGCTAACAAGCTAGGGTCTGTGAGCAGGTCATACTTCCGGCCTCTAAGCCATCTGTTTACATGGCCACACATGCTGCTCTTATTTGGACCTCACGCCTGGCCCTGTGTGGCACCAGTGTTTCTGCCTTCTCTGTGCTCAGCACCATTCGGTAGAAACTGGCACAGCTCTGAATGAGTGATCTTTTGGGTTTTTTGAGACATGGTCTCACTATGTAGCCCAGGCCGGCCTCGAACTTGCAGTGCTGCTCCTGCCTCAGCCTCTCGAGGGCTGGTATTACAGGCATGTGCCACCATTCCTGTCTTTGGTAGTATTTCAAGAGGCTGGAGCCAGGTGTAATCCCAGCACTGCTCAGGAGGCTAATGCAGGAGGATCGCCACAAGTCCAAGGCCAACCTGGGCTATGTAGTGAGACCTTGTCTCAAAAAACCAAAGAAAAAACTTAGAGACAGAGACATAAGAAGAGGAAAAAGTCATATCTGATAGCTGCATCCCCAGCCCATCACCCGTCACTTTTGGAACCAGCTCAACCGAGGGCTCCCCCAGTGTAGATCAAAATCAGTCACTGCCACCCCCAAGAGCCTGACAGGCGCTCAGGCAGCAGCTCAGCAGGCTGGGGCTCCAGCCCAGGTCTCCTGCCCTCTGCCAAGCCTGTGGCTCTGAGACTTACTTCGCCAAAGTGAGGATGATGGCTCCTTGAGCAGTAGGAAGCTTTCTATGAGATGGATGGCTGGAAGCTTGAGAAACCAGAATTGTGTGAGGTCACCGTTAGCTCATTCTTGATCTCATTGAGTCTTAGAAAAAAGGTGACATGCGTGTCACTTACGAGTACCTAGCTAGAAAATGACATGAGGCCTTAGGAGGACCAGTTGTTGGATTTTGGGGCCAGGGTCTTGCTACATAGTTTAGGCTGCCCTTGAACTCACTATGTAGCCAATTCTGGCCTCAAACTCACCACAATCCTGCCTCAGTCTCCCGAGTGCTGGGATTTCAAACATGTCAGGAACAGTTTTTAACAGAGCTGTGTGTCCTGATTCAGTGTGGTAAGTTGGGTGTGAGTGACCATCTGTGAATGCACGTGTGGGCCCAAGCGGCTGCCTGGGCACATTCTCAGCTGATACAAATTCAAGTTGTGCTTGGCAAGAAAAAGACAGAAAGAAAAAAAAAAAAAGACAAGTTGCATCAGTGGCCCGAGCCAATTCCTCTCACAGTACTGTGTGCAGTTTGACTTTAGCACTTTTTGCTGCACACACCCAATTCCGGAACTTTGTGGAAGACTTGGGGCTTTGTATAATCAAGGGTATTTTAGTCCGTTAAGCCTTGAAACATTTGCAGATTAGAAATCTGACTTCTTGCTTTTGAGTATCTGTGACCCGCAGAGCTGGTGAGCACAACCCTAACACATCTCTTTCCTCGTAGGCCCTGATCCTGAAGGAGCTGTCAGTGATCCGAGACCACGCGGGCAGTGCCTGTCTCCGAGAGCTGGACAAGAGCAACAGCCCCCTGACCATGGCACTGTGTGGCTCCAAAGGTGCGAGGCCCCTGCGCGTGTGCTGTGAGCCTCCCAGCTTCAAACAGACTTGGAATCGTGGAAAAAGGGCTCTTCACGCCTTTGAATTTTAGGAAGCTTAACTCCCTTGGAGGAATAACATGGGTGGATTTCTGAGTTTGAGGGTTTCTTCTCTTCAGCAATCTTGATCTTAGAAGGAATCTAGGGATTTCTTAGTAATATGTTTAGTACTCTGGCCAAATAGTCTTAACTCCGTAGGTACCCAGCCCCAAGTTTCATAGTGCTGCATTCAAATGAGAGCCTCCAGCCTTCTGCCTTTTGTGGGGGGTTTTGCAGAGTAAAGTCCAATCTGTAACTTTGCTGCCTTTTCCTCTGTTCTACTTCTTATTCCTCGTACCTGGTATCTACTCCACACTTTCCCATTCCTCTGTCTTTTTGGAATTTCGGGTGTTCTTTGTTTGTTCATCTTGGTGATTTTGTTTTGTTTTGTTTTGTTTTGTTTTGTTTTGTTTTGTTTTGTTGAGACAGGGTTTTGCTATGTATTCCCGGCTGGCCTTGAACTCACTAAGTAGTCCAGGTTAACCCTGAACTTGTGATCTTCCGGTGTCCATTCCTCCATCTTTGCATCTTACCCTTCTACCCACTTTGGAAGCCCCCCCCCCCACTGCCCCAGCCCTCCTTTATGTCCAAGCTCTATATCCTCAGAAGTCCAGCCTGGTGGCTACTGCCTTCTTCAAGACCCAGCTGGCTAGGTGTGGCGGCACACACCTGTAACACTCAAGGCCGAGGCAGGAGGATCCCAAGTCCTAAGCCTACCTGAGCAACTAATCAAGACTCTGTGTCAAGATTAAATTTTCAAAGAATTTAGAATTGTAGTGCAGTGGTAGAAAACTTGCCCATCATGTTGCCCATCGTGTGCAAGGCCCTAGTATATCTGCAGTACAGCAAAAAGAGAGGGAGAGAGATTCACCTGACTCTTCCCCTCAACCTAGTCCTGCTCCTGGGCCCGCTGACCTCACTGTCTTCCCATGTGACTGACAGCTCCACCCCAGCCCGTCCTAGTCTGTCCTTCACTGCGCCGGGGCCAGGAGCTTGTGGAGCATTTAGGCCTTGCTGTGCCTCTTCCCACGTTAGCCCTCACGTCTGGGTGAGCGGAGCAAGTGGTTACACTCCGGACCTCTCCCCAGGTTCCTTCATTAACATATCACAGATGATCGCCTGCGTGGGACAGCAGGCCATCAGCGGCTCCCGAGTGCCGGATGGCTTTGAAAACAGGTCCTTGCCTCACTTTGAGAAACACTCGAAGGTAAGCGGGAGTGGGTTGGGTTCATCCAAACCTGTTCATCCAGGTGGTCCTCTGAGGACAAAGACCAGTCTAGACCCGATGCTCTTGACTGTTTTGCATGATATTTTCTTTTTTTACTGTCAGTGCATTCGAAGTGTCATGCGTCCCTCACCACAGGCTACTTTTAGGACCTTTCCAGTGTCACAGAATGTAACCGTGTAAACATCAGCAGCACAGGGTTGGGTGTTGGAGGTGGACAGGTCTCCCTTGAGAACAATATCCTGAAGAGAGTTGTTTCCCAGGGAACGGGCAGCTGCCCACAGGCCCTGCACTGCCCCCTGCTTTCGGGGCCAGCCAAGCTTAGGTTTCCTCTCCTGCACCACTGACCTGCTCCTGGCACCAGTGCCAGCCTGCTGGGACCTGGCACTCCTGTCCCTAGTGAGGCCGGTCTGTCCAAATCACGTCTCCTTATGCAGGGTGTGGTGCTTCCTGTCTCGTGAGAGAACACATTGCTTGACTATTTATAGTCTAAAGGTGGGGCATTTTCTAATTTGTATGGGTTTTTTATTTATTTTTGGTATTGAGACTCAAACTCAGGACCTCGTGTTTGCCAGGTAGGCAGTGTGCCACTGAGCTATATCCCCGGCCCTGTGTGAGTTTTAAAATTGTAGACCCTGAGCCTTCTTTTTTTGTTTGATTTTCTTTTTATTCCCTCCCTAGCTCCCAGCTGCCAAAGGCTTTGTGGCCAACAGCTTTTATTCTGGTTTAACACCAACCGAGTTTTTCTTCCACACCATGGCCGGGCGGGAAGGCCTGGTGGACACTGCCGTGAAGACAGCAGAAACCGGGTACATGCAGGTAACGCAAGAAGCGAGGCCCTGAGCACTAGGCAGGACAGGGCATGCCTTCTCTCAAAGGGGAAATTTCAAACTGCAGGTATCCTGGAAATAACAAAAGTATAATAATATGTTCAGCATCATCATGTATACGTTGAATGACCAAAGGCAGGCTGGAGCCCCCTAGCCCAAAGCTGCACTAAAGGGGGCCACGCGCCACAGTGTGTCCAAGGAGAGGCCACGGCGTGTGGACAGGGAGTGGTGCCCACCCGGCAACTGTTTACATCATTCAGCATTGAGATGTTCATTGGCTTCCCCAGCAGCGTTAGGGGGGAAGCTGCTTCAGTGTGGCGACAGACTCGGGAGCACAGGATAAAGTGGGGGATAGTTTTTTTTCTTAAGAATTGTGGGAGGGATTTTTGGAAACAAGGTCTCACTATATAGTTCACATGTAGCTGTCTTGAACTCAACTACCTAATAGCCAATACTAGGCTCGAGCTCACAGCCTCCCGCCTCAGCCTCCCAAGTGCTAGGATTACAGGCATGCGCCACCTCACTCGGCCTGTGCTTGAGTTTTATGCCTTACCACAAACGTGCCCCCCAGTGGCAGAGGACTGAAAACTGTCCCTTCTGTGCTCTTCATGACGCCACAGCAAGGCTTTGTTTTCAGTAGTCCAATGATTACATCTTCCCTCCACGATTCACTGTGTATTTGTGTGGTGGTTTTATTTTCTTGTGGTGCTGGTTATGCATCGAGGGCTACCCCTGCGCTGCAGCCCACCACAGCCCTTCATGTTTTCAGCTACTTCAGACGCCAGGTAAAGTTGACGCTCCAAGTTGCTGCGTCACCAGCCTTGTGTCCTCTCCATCCCCACGGTGGAGGCTTGGCCCTTGCCATAGGGAGACCAGAATTACAGAGCCAGAGACTGGCGCGGCCGGGACCCAGGAAGGGGGAGAGGGCGGAAAGGCAGTCGCAGACACCAGTTCCCAGGCCTCTCCTGTGCCCTGTGGGGCGTTGTGGAAA